>OX419762.1:34795533-35068033 GCA_948567375.1 Lunularia cruciata | reverse complement strand
GGAGTTGTTCCTCCTAGCAATGATGTCTACTCTTCATGTGTTCCAAGTGTAAGGTCTACAACAATGGTTTGTGATCAATTTGCATGATCACTTGTTTCCCCAAGAGGTAATGCCTCCATATCTTGATGGCATATACCATTGCAAGTTGTTCTTGATCTCAAGCAAAGTAGTTTCTTTTAGCCATATTGAATCGGCGAGACACAAAGGCAATGGGATGTAGTCCATTTGGGAATTCATGTTGTAGCACGGCTCCAATTGCAAAGTTGGAAGCATCAAAATCAACCACACAAGGTAGTTGAGGATCATATGATTGAAGAATGGGCCTTGAAGACACCATATGTTTCAACTTCCAGAATGCTTCTTTGTGCTTGGTGGTCCACTGGAAGGTCAAGGCCTTCTCAAAGAGGTCAATCAATGGTGGAGCCACATGAGCATAATAATGGATGAACCGTTGGTAAAAATTGGCCAATCCATTAAATACTTGTACTTTTGTAGCATCCTTTGGAGTAGGCCAATCAATAATGGCCTTGATTTTCTCCTCTTCCATCTTGATCCCCTCCGATGAGAACTTGTGCCCCAAGAAGGTAACTTATTTTTGCCAAAAGGCACACTTTGACTTCTTATAGTAAGATTTCCATTTGCGTAGTCATCTTAGGACTTCTCGCACATGATTCATATGTTCTGCCTCTATCTTGTTGTAGATTAAGATATCATCCAAGAACACCACCACGGACTGATCCAAGTGTCCATCCAACACCCGATGCATATGATCCATGAAGACTATTGTAGCATTAAGGAGTCCGATAGGTAGAACTCTCCACTCAAAATGCCCATATCTTGTGTGAAAGGTAGCCTTTTGCACATCCTCTCCATCAATAGGGATTTGCCAAAAACCGTTGCAAAGATCCAACTTGGGAAAGTAGCGTGCTCCACTTAGTTGATCAAGCAAGTCATCAATCCGAGGCAAGGGGTATGCATTCTTCACAGTTTGCTTATTGAGTTCACAATAATCAATATAGAAACAAAGTCCTCCATTTTTCTTTGGAACAAATAGTACCGATGCTCTCCAAGGAGAGGTACTATGTTGTATGAAGTCCTTCTCAACAACTCTATAAGTGTTGTTTGTAACTCCTCCAATTCCTTTGGTGAGAGCTGATAGATTGGTCTACTCATTGGAGTACTCCTTGGCAATAACTCAATCTTGAAGAGCATACCTTGATTGGAGGGTAATCCTTTTGGCAGATCATCTAGAAACACGTCCGAAAACTCCTTTACTATTTGATCAACCATTGCTTGATGAGGCTCTTGGCCCTCCTCAGATTGTTCTTGTGTAATCGGCTTGATCCACACTACAAATATAGACTTATCTTCCTCCAAAGCTTGCTCTATGGCTGCTTTACTAACAAGCTTCCCTTCTAGGGACTCCTCTCTCTTCCAAGCTTACTCCATGGTTGCCTTTTTGGTAAACTTCCCATCTTGGGATTCATCTCCCTTCCAAGTTTGCTCTATGGTTACCTTCTCAACAAACTTCTCATCTTGGGACTGACTATTCTTAGGTGTCTTACTCAGAGGTGCTAGACAACCTAATCGGAAATTCCTACCTTGATGTTGTACTTGAATTTTTTGTCGGGTCCAATCAAATTGAACCTTATGACGTTCAAGCCAAGATAGACCCAGAATGATATCATAGTGTAGAGATGCCACTACAAACCTCATACACTCCAAATACTCCTTCCTAATCTTGAAGGTAACATGATGAGAGGTGCGGAATGCAGAACCCTTTCTACCATCCGCCATCATCAAACTACTTCCAATCACTAGCTTGATAGGAACACCCAATTCCTTTGCTACTTGCATAAACATACAATTCTCTGAACTTCCAAAATCAACCAAAATCCTACAACTCCGATTAGATATCGTACCTTGCAAGTGAAACAAACTTGCATAGGTCAAGCCTTCAATCCCATTGGAACTAATCAAGCTTCCAGTAGGTGGCTCAAATTGTCCTATTGGGATTCCTTGTTTCCTTGATCATTCCACTCCACAACCTCCACCTAGGCAATTTGTTGAGGTCGTCTATTCTTGAGTGGACATTCATCAATATGATGTTCCAATTGGCAATAATAAAAACAACCACTATTTTGTCACAATTTCTCTCTCTTTGCCGTGCCAAGTGGTCTTTGTTGAATGGTATCAATCTCCATTGGTGCTAGCTCCTCCACTTGTGTGTAGTGTATTGGTTGGCTCTATGGAGGTCGAGGTCGAGACCAAGTTGTTACCACCAAGGAATCAAAATGTTTGGCCAACCGCCTGGCTTCCTCCAAGTGTTGTGGCTCTCGCATGGTTACCTCTAATTTGGTTCTTGCCTTCAAGCTCCTCACAAATCTAGCCAAAGCTTCATCTTCCAATATATTTGGGATTTGCATGATAGTGTTTTGGAACTACGTGATGCAACTTCTTATAGAGCCAATTTGTTTCAACTCTACCAACTTATCCTGTGTAGCTTGTGTGACATTTATAGCTTGGAACTAATTATTGCACTCTTGAATTCTGCCTATGTCAAGATTGGTGCAACAATTTGTCGTTCAACTTGCTCCACTCAAAATCTCCACCATAGCTTTGCTATTCTATCCAATTGGCTAGAAGCCAAGAGAATTTGTTTTTGCTTGTCTTGTAGATTGGTAGCTTCAAAATAACGTTCATAGTCAAACACTAAATTCTCCACTGCACTTGGAAGATTCTTGCCTTCAAATACCTTGGGTTTAGGGAATCTGATCCAATCTTCTCCTTCTTGAATTGGTACTCTCTCTACATGCTCTTGTCGTTGAAGATCTCGTTCATCCAACAATCGAGTAAGATGCTTGATTTGTTGCTGCATAGTAAGGATAACATTGGGTATCGCTGCCATGGTTGCTACTCTATCACTCCATCCTAATATATCTAATTTATTAACACATAGAAACAACACGTCCACCGTTCTCCATAAGTTACTACCGGAAGTATCAAGGGTTCCTCGGATATGATGATCATATGAAGTAAATCTTGTCCAAAGTGTGAGGTTATGAATTGCGTGAAACAATGCTTGGGTAGCACTTGGACATGGAAATCCCAATGGTTTGGTGGAAGTGGATTTGGTGGTCTATAAATTCCATCCATCCCATTCTTGCTTTGATACTTATGTAAAAGACCAAAACCGAGGAGAGAAATAGGAGAATGGAAGTTCACATTGGGATGCTTGAACGTGGGAAAACTACGAATGCCTAGCATTAGCTTCGGCTTTGGTATTTATGGGTAGCATACAAGGCCATTGAGAAGCTTCTCAAGAAGCTTCCTTGAGCCGCTTTCTTAGAGTGCAAGCCAAGTTAACTAGGAAGGTTCTCAAGAAGCTTCCTTCTAGAAGCCGCCAACTTGGCATGCAAGCTAAGCTAGTTAGAAGCTTCTAGAAGCTACCTGCTTAGGGCACAAGTTAACTAGTCTAGAAGCTTCCCAAGAAGCTTCCTAGATGCTTTTGGAATATTCTAGGCTAATTTGGCTTATTCCTTACATCGTTAGCCTTACTAACTACGTTGCTAAACTCCATATTGTTACAATGTGGATGCATGTGAGACGTTATTATGATCAATCTTAAGATGATCCACTCACAATGGATATCTAAGAGTGCACTAATGCCTAGAGATATAGCCTCACAACTTCTAAGTGTAGCTACTCCAAACTAATGTGGACTGAGGTGTTGTTGGAAGTGAGATCAATGTTGAAGGACAATGGTTGAAGGACAATGGTGGGACTAATTGGACACAAAAAGATCTCCCCAATAGTAATTAGTCTTATATCCATTGCATCCTTCTCCATCGCAAGAAGTAGACTAGTACCTAACATCCAACTAATTGACATATGAATATCTCTCTTTGCTAATATTACAATCACTTGAAACAACTTGATCAAACCACTAGAAGGCTCATCTGCCCAAAAAGAATCTCTAAGTTACTCATATACCATCCTTGACAAGCCTCTTAAGGAGAAGTAAGGGGCAATGCATAACTCATGTGCAAAAAGAGACCTATCAAGATATAAAAGTTGCTCTGGTAATCTAAGACCTCTAATAGTACTCCCTCTCTTGCCATAAGATGTAGTAAGCGCATGATAGTCTCATCAACGGAACTAGAACTAGACATAAACAAAAGGTGTAGCACTCATGTTGCTTTACACTCTCAAGCTTGACCTAATATTCTACATTGTCACAATCAAGTGGAATCTAGAACCCATCTCTTGAAACATGTAGTGCTAATAGACTCTTCGTATAGGGTATCCTAATCCCTTGCTTGGAATAGATAAAATTCTAAAGGCCACTTCTCTATGTCTTGCACATCCCCCTCTATTATAACAAAAATAAAAGTGAAGGAATAAAATGAATAAGAACCATGCAAACTTGTCAAATGGATCACGAGCCACACAATCAAGTGGTAGGCAAAAAGCCAATCTAACCACATCATGAAATGTCCGAGTTAGCCTACGGAATCGACAAGGACATGAAAAAATTGTCTCAAATAACCCAAAAATATAACAATCTTGAGATGCTAACTACTCATACAACTCAATCTATATCTCTTTAACAATAAACAAAGGAATAGAGAAAGATTGTGTAATCTTGAGTGTCATCATAGTCATGGTTGTAATTGTCCATGTCACATGAACATCCCAAGTGATCAAATTATAATCCTTGTGCCTTCCTCACACATGTGTAAAGGTATGGTGTATTCAGAATCACTAAGGATAACCCACATGGAGAAGAATGGCCAGCACAAAAAAATAATTATAATTATACATGTTTTTTTTTTGCATTTTTATGTATTTAAAATATTGCAACCATTCATGTCTCAACTCACATGAGTAAATGTTATTTTGAAAAATTAAAAAATTATAATTCCTATTTTTCAAATCTTATCTAAAAATTATAAATTTAATTATCAATAAAATAAAATAAAAATACCAAGATATGAAAATTAAAAATTTATAACCTCTCAAGGTGATGTAATCACTCTAAATCTTATAAAAAATTCATAACTTTTGATTTAAATACCAATAAAATTTAAATCAAAAAATAAATAATTTTTTTCCTTTATTTTTTATCGGGTGATAGTCATAAATTTTTATTTAGTTTTTCATAACCTATTATCTAAATAAAAGTAAAATCTAAAGTTTAAAACACATAAAATACTGTTCACTCATGTATTACATGGCAGCGAGTTCTCTTGGCTAATCTAAAATTTCTTTTCTCTCAACTCTCCCTTCGCTGCCCTTTCTCCTGCCGATGATAGATGATTCACTTTTCTATTTGATTTCGATTAGACATCCATACATATGGATGTCTAATCATTAACATCTTTTAATTAAAATTTAAAAGTAGTTAGCTATGCGATGCAATATCCTTAAAATAAATTATTTTTTTATATAATGGTAGTAGTACACAAAGATTTTTAAATGTTTTTCATAATAAAAAATAAATCAAATTTTTGAAATATTTATAATTTATATAATATATATTTAAAATTTGTAAAATAAATCTATTTTATAAAATTTTATTAATGAGATTTGCACTGCAAACTATGGGTCTGCACCCTTCCACAAAGGTCTCGATTGATATAATCTTTTGGTTTTCAAGTTGCTCTAATTCTGCAATGCCGTTGGTCTTATTTATCAAAAATATTTTTTTAAAAAACTTTATTTATAATAATTTTTTGTTTAAAATTAAATATATAATTATTACTATTTTAAAAATTAAAAAAATCCAAAAAAACAAAATTTCTTATACTTATATTATTGTGACATAGCCCCATTCTATCTCGTTTGTCTCCCCCTCTTGCGACTTGAGGGGGTCTTCCTGTCCTTCTCGCGTTCTATGAGTTTGGGCTTAACAAAAAATTCCAAACATACCTTTGTATTCGGCACATTCATGTTAAAAAGCAAGACACCCGGGACGCGGGAATTGGGATGAGCCAAAGTTGAGGTGACCTAAAGGCAAAGGTATTCGAAGCAGGATTTCCAGTATTTCTCTTTAGTTCACCCTGGTGTATTAAGAAAGGACAACGATGTGCGACTTACCGTCATTCTTGAACAAGAGTCCAATTTAGTCACCCGTAAACCCAAAGTCTAAGGAGAACTTCAATAACTTGGACTTTTGTCGTACAGATAGAGGGGTGTCATGTATAACTAAAATTTCTTCATCTTATTCCCTTTGATGCATGGGTCATGCTGAAAGCGATTCACACATTAGGTAAACTTTATTGACTTCCGAACTCATCGATGATTTACAAGGAGTTGTTAGTGATGTCCGAAGGTGCTCTCCGTCTCGTTATATCATGTCCAAATGACATCCGTCCTAGTGTATCTTGTACAGCCTACGGTATAGAAGAATGGCTTTCGGAGTACCGAGGTTTGATAGACATGAGAACAAATTCTAGCAATTTCATCAGAATCAACCAAAAACATTGATTAACAATCGCGCAGGTCCATTTTGGATGGGACATGCTGTATTGTTAGATGTAGCCAGAGTGGGATCACGGGCTCATCGTCTTCATATTTGGTGGACGAACCTCTTACCTAGAGAAGTCCTATAGGATGCATATGATGAGATTCAACGACTAGATCACATCCTTGTTGATGACATCTTCGATGTTGTGCATCAATCTCAACGGTGGTAGTGGCTGATAGGTCACCTATGGCAATGGTGAACCTAGTTGGATAGCCTAGAGCCGCTTTTCACACACTTATGAGTTTCCCAATCTCTCATATCACTTTTGAGAGGGAGGTCCTAGATTGGTTTGGGACTCACAATTATAGCAATTGATGGAGCCCAATGCCAATGAGAGAGAGCGAGCGATGGGTTTTTGCACTAGTATTATCGTTGTTCCAACAATATTAGAGGCATCCATGCATTAGGTGTTAGGTCAAGCTATGGACCTGAACTATTTGACCTAGATTGTAAGCCTTGGCTTGGCAGAGCAATGTAGGATGCACTTGACAGGCATCACCACTCAAACACTTGTGAGCTTTGTGCTTATTGAGACGATTCAAGCACATGCTGGGGGCAATGGACCGAGTGGACATGGTATTCTTGGGACATAGCCAATAGCTATTAGGGAGAGTGGTCTACTTGGAGTCCATCCAGGTGAGCATAGGCTACTTGGATTACACCCTTGGTCTACTTGGGATGTAGTTAGAGGACGTATGGAACTTGCAGCCAAAGTGGAGGGAATTTTTCACATAGAGGTTGGGACCTCTAGTGGTCAGGGGTATGACACTACTGCTCCCAAGGGCCCAATGTAGTAGTTAGTCAGTACGTCTTCCACACTTGCGACAATTATTGAGGATACTTTGGAGCCAGATCTTGGATCCAAGCTTAATGGAGAGGAAACACAAAGATTTTGGAGGTTCTTGAGGAGCTACATGATGGATGTGTGGAGATTACAATCCTATCAACCGATAGACCAAGGCTGATTGGTATGCCATGCCTACACTAGAGGAGATTTTTGATGCAATAGGACATGCAAAGGTCTTCAATACTTTGGATCTTCAAGCAAGATATCATCAGTTATTGATCAAGGAGGAGGATAAGTCCAAGATAACATTTTGGGCTTTTGATCCTCATGGAAAGGATCTGTTATATCAATGGAGGTTCTTACCATTTGGGTTCAAGAATGCTCTTGCTGAGTTCAAGAAGGTCATGGATAGGATCCTAGCTGGATTGGATTTTGCTTGGTGCTATATTGATGACATTTTGGTCTATAACACTATTATGGAGGAGCATGAGAGACATTTGTTGGAGGTGTTTGAGAGGTTGAGATTGCATGGACTCAAATTACATCTTGGGAAGTGTAGGTTCTTCCATGAGCAGGTTGAGTATTTGGGTCACACTATCTACCTTGGAGGACTTGGTGTTCAGCAGACCAAGGTGGAGGCTATTGCACATATTCCTTGGCCTACGGATATGAGCAGAGTGCGAGCATTCCTTGGGTTGGCAAACTTCTAGCGCAATTATGTTAGAGGATTTAGTGCCATTTCCAAGGCCTTGACAAAACTGACCAAGCTTACACAAGAGTGGTCTTGGGGAGATGAGCAAGAGAGAGCTTTTGTAAAGCTCAAGGAGAAGTTGATATTTTCTCTTATTTTGAGGAGACCGATCAAAGGATGACCATTTCAGGTTCACATTGATTGGAGTATGTTGGGGCTTGGAGCAGTGCTCACTCAACATGATGATGAGGGGAAGGATTTTGTGGTGGCCTATGCTAGTCACTCCAACAATTTAACGGAGGCAAAGTATAGTTCATATGAGGGAGAGTGCTTGGCAGCAGTTTGGGTAATATCACATTTCCAATGTTACCTATTTGGTAACCCCTTCACTCTCATCACTTATCATCAGCCATTGAAGTGGTTGATGGAGTCCAAAAAGCTTTCAGGGAAGCTTGCATGATGGGCTCTGATTTTATAGGAGTATGATTTCATAGTTATTCATAGACCTCGAGTGGTGAACTATGATGCAGATGGATTGAGTAGAAACCCATGTCCCAACCAACAAGATCAGACTGGAGCAGATTGGCATGGTGAGACAAATGAGGAGATGGTGCCAGGTTGGCATGCATTGGGCTTTCATTTGGTGTTATCTCTCTCAGCGCATATAGGAGGAGTTATTGAGGTCATAGATCCAGAGAGTGGAGATAGTGGTACAATTTAGCAAGACATTCATGATGATGTCTTGGTGATGGACTATCTTTGCACTAGTGTTATGGATGGCACAATTGGGGCCAAGGAGAAAGACTGTGTTTTGTAGCAAGCTAGACGGTTTAGATTGGATGGCAGACACCTTTTGCATATAAGGGAGGATGGTGGAGTGAGAATAGTACCACTTCCATCTTAGAGACCACAGTTGGTCCGTCTTGCTCATGAGGAGCTAGGACATTTTGGAGTAAAACGTACATATAGCTTACTCCAAAGTCATTATTGGTGGCAAGTATGCAGACCAAGGTATAACAATTTGTTGCCAAATGTGTGGTTTGTGACCAAGTTAGAGCATCATTCAATGCTCCTACACCACAATTGCACCCATTACCTATCATGGGATTGGGTTACCACTGGAGTTTAGACTTTGCCGGACCGTTACAATTGATTGTGAGACATCATCGGTATGTTTTGGTGATGGTGGAGCACTTCTCCAAGTGGATTGAGTTGGTGGCACTTCTTGACAAGTCCGGTGAAGGGATGGCTTACTCGTTCTTGGATCGGGTTCTCAGTCATTTTGGTGCACCAATTGAGGTTTTGATTGATCAGGGTATAAAGTTCTTAGGGAAGTTTCAGGTCTTGTGTGACAAGGCTTTGATTGATTATTGTACTACATCCTGAGATCCCTAAGGTAGATGGCTTAGCAGAGAGAGTGGTTCACACAATGAAGAGAGGATTGTAAAAGTATGGTTTGTAGAGAGGTCACTTGGGAGATTGGGATCTCCAATTACCTTGGTTAGCCATGGGCTATTAGTTCAGCTGGCAAACCTCCTTAGCATCCTTCTCTCATTACTTCCTACTTTATGGACAAGATCCAAATTTACTTGCAGCCATTCATCAAGATGCTAATATAGTTTTGGATTTGGATGATCTAGATGTATGGATGAGCACATGTTCTTAGCATGTAGAGATCTTTTGGAGAGTGATGCCAATGGCCTTTGAGAACTTGGCGATTGCTCAACATAGAGATACCTTACGCTATGCTACCATTTGAGGAGGAGGTTATAGGCACTCAATCTGTTAATTTTATCCAAGAGACTATGTATATCTATAGTAGACAACACTAACAACACTTGATGTTTTGACAAGTTGTACTACCTTGAGACTGCGTGAGGTTTTGCCATTTGGAGTCCTTGAGTTGGAAGGCCATGATGGTGTTGTTTGGAAGGATCATGTGTGCAATTGTGCGCCATGCCACCTCCCCAACATTGATGGTACTATGGATCCAAGCTTGGTACTAGTGCGTGCTTGAGGTGTATGTTATGTGGCTCTTCTGGTGGAGCTGCTACTATGTTAGTGTGTGATAGTTATTCGAGAGGATGGCATATGGTATGTATGAATCTTCCCCTTACGGTGGTTCCTCAAGGACAATGGTTATGTCCTAGATGTACTTGACCTATAGCTAGTTCATTCTTTATATGGTATAGATTGCAGATAGGTGACTAATGATAAGGCTCCATAGCACCAGACCTTCTGATCTTTGCCCATTGTAAGATATACCATATACTTGGAGTGGATGGCTATCTGGAGTTAGAGGGATCTAACCGCCAACTAGGGAGGCGATTGTGGCAACAGTTGAGTGCAATTTTGAGTCTATGTATGACTTATGTGTGAGTTGTGCTTCTATAGTGTATGATGTTGACAATGATATATGATGTGTTGCAATGTATATATGTACAATAACTGTCATACCATTTGTAATGTCTCATCTAGATTGCTTGGATACTAGAGTTGCAATGATAGTAGTTAGAGGTATTTCAACAATTTCCCATAGACTACTTTCTGACGGTTAGATTTTGTGTTTGGGGTATTGACTTCACGGTGGGGCCCATTGTCACTTTGCACCGTTTGCACCATCAAGTGTGCCATCCCATTTTTTACTTCCTACTTAACCCAACTTCAAATTTGCAAAAGGTTCTAACCGATAGCAAATTGCCATGTCAGGGCCCAAGATGCCACATCACTCATCGTGGCATCCAGATTACTTGTTGACATGGTGCTAGCAACCAATGTCGCTTTTGAATTTGTCGTGTCACTATCGAATAGGCTTCAAGGGGTCGGTTAAGGGCTGGACCGCACGACGCGTTTAGTTTGGTTATCACCATCTCGCATCTTTGTCACCAGATTTATACCGATGTAATGTTATTTAGGTTTCAATTGCCTTTTTCTTGGAGGTGATTACCGTTTTCAGAAAGTATTAACGTTCGTACCTTCTACAAAAAACGTAATTTGGAAATCAAATAAACTAGATTTGTATAAGCCTACGTTTTAATTTAGCTTACGTTTAGATGCTACCCTCGAACGGGCCTTGATCTAGACTATATTTAATAGTTTAATATTTTACCTAATACTAAGATCTGCATATTAGTAAAGATACAAAACGCAAAACAGGAAAATATAAAAATATCATATTCACCAGAGGAAAACCTTACATTTAAATTCAAAAGCGGATAATAGATAGCCATGTATCCTCCGTATTACGGTGATCTTCAGATAAACATCTATTATGAAGGATTTTAAATTATTATATCTCGATTGGCTGTGTACTTTTTCGTATCGTTGCTATCTTTAGACAAATATTTACTCATTTACTCATGAGTGATTCTTTGATGTTCTATGTTTATCAAGAATATATCTATCCACCATCAAAAGACGAGACAACTCTCAATAGTCTTTCGTTATATGAAAACTCAAATGGTTTAATTGAGTTCTTGAGAAGCCTAAAAATCTAAACCTCGGGAGTCGGTAGTGATAGTTGCAACTTCAGCATTTACAAGTAGAAGCTATGGAGATGTGATAATTATGATTCATGTTGAAGGATGTAACCGCGTGTATATCATGCCAGGAATAACCTGCACGATAACTCAGACACCTCAGAAATATGTCCAGCAAAGCTCGGCTTTTTGTTGGGTTTTTATCCATTTTCACTTAGAGAGCATCCTCTTTACTTCTCTGCTATCATGGAACCAGAGCATGAGTTGAAATGATAAGTAGATGTAGTATGACCATGGAGACTGATTTTCGTGCTATACAATGCACATGAGGGCACTCTCTTTTATATGGAGAAATTAACTCGAGTATCTACCAATTTTAACACACAAACAAGTAAGTCAAGGAAGAAATTAGATCTTGCCCTTAGATTAATCATTTACTTAGACAATTATTGAGTTTTGTATATGGTTAATTGCCAAGTTGAGAAAACACTAATGCTAACAATTGGAACTTGGGAAGAGTTCAGTTCCAAATCTCTGCATTCACATAAGCACTAGAGGAAGGTTAAAAGAAGAGATAGTCATCAATTTTAGATGACCCGTACACTACTTTCTAAGTAGATTAAGCTTTCACTTCTCAAAACCATAGATGTACCAAACCCTGAATAGAATGGGAAATGTCAATCGCATGACAAATCTTCATTTACAACTCTCAAATCCTATTGCATAGATCTCATGTACGTCAATTACTAGTGAGTGGAATTTTGCATAGTACTTTGGATTATAACAATCATACTTGAGATTCACGAAGTTATCAACGCAAGCAAATCAATCAATCAAAAAGCTTCCAAACTCCTGCCAATTACATCTTGCGAACAAAGTCATAATATCCATGTATATTTTAGTACAAAATATCTGGTATTCACAATTTATTCCACTTCTCGAGAGTATATTTTAGTACAAAATATTCTGATATTCACAATTTATTCCACTTCTCGAGAGTTGCACTTAATGATTGAAGGTGTACTGTATCTCCACCTCTTTGAGTAGGAGAAAGGCACATGCAGAGAGGTAACCTTTCGAATTGAAGGAGACAGTTTGAACTTGTGACGCAAAGCTGAAAACAGCGTTGTCCCTCTCTACCTTCAACACCTGGGGGCGCACATGCTCCTTCTTCCCGCTTATAGATAGATGCTTGTGATGAATCAAAGAAAGGACGGCGACCGCGTAGGAAAAACGAAGGATGGGAAGACCCCATCAAGCCGTACAAGGGAGACAAAAAAGGTAACATGGGGCTAAGCCCCAATAGAGTCTAAATAACAAATCTGTGAAATCTGCTTGTGATGAATCTAGACGCAAATATAGCACAGGAATGATGGTTCTTTTTACTGGGATCAGGAGTCTTGTACGTGGATTTCACTGTGCAAAGCTCACTGGTCGGTTCTCTCCTTCCCACACAATCCGACAGAACAACTACTACCAGAAACCAAGTCGATCGTCGGGACTAACTCCCTGTTTTCAGCATGAAAGTGCCGCCCTTCTGTCGTTTCTGCGGGTGAGGTCTAGCCACTTTCTCTTTCTTACCGACGATCTGCTTCGTAAGGTAGTTGGGATTTTGAACTTCAGTTTCACAATATGCCATGGGAGGTTTCAGCACATTGCGCACCTGTACAGATTGGTTATTTACCAGTATGGATTCCTAAAACCAAAACTTATCCTCAACCTGTACCTGGATTTCACATGATCCTTGTATTGCAGATCTTTGACCTACAAATTGTCGTTTCGTGGACTTCCACAGCTGGCAGTCTCACAGAGGGAATATGGAAATGGTGAGTGTCATGCTTTCAATTCGAACTCAGGGCGGGCGGAAACCAGGCAGCAGAGTCATGATCTTCCTGAGTGAATGCCATACGTCTACTCAATAAATTCCACTTTTCATCTATTCGTGTAGATTGCGATGGACAGTGCGCACTGAAGTGACGGTTCAGAAGGCACCCTTTAAGGTTGTTAGGTTAAGATTTGTCGATCTCGATTTTGGTAAACTCTCCTTGATAGAAACTCTTCTTTTAAACACCCTTCGAATATCAAAATGGGACGCAGAATTCTACTTGTGTGGCGCACAACTTCATCTGTATCCTGGTGTCCCTTCCAACTCGTTTGGAAACTCATCTTGCACGACGACAAGACATATAATTGCACGGTGTTTATAAAGAGGCCGAAGCTAACAAAAGTTTTTTCAGCAGTCAAGAACAAGTACAGGATTTGATATTGCGCATCAAAAGTCAACATCAACTCCGCAGAAGCAGAACCCGAGCGCCAGTCTTAGCGATAGACCTCTCGTTTGTGTAAACGACGACATGTTGGGCACGATAGTTGAGGGTATCAGCCATCTATTAATAATAAACACATCTAATGACCAGGCGTTGCTGATGTTCAATTTAGCAGTAGAACTTCAAGGCTTGGCATCCTAGTTTTACAATAAAACACTTCAGCTAGCGCCGTTGTTTCTGAGGACAGTACAGAATGCAACGTCCTTATTCCTTGGATCTGCTAGGCCACAGCTTCACCCGAAACGTCAAGAAGTGTTCAGATCTCTCAGACACGTTCCTGGCATCGGAAGATCAAATCAGCTCCCAAGAAAGCGTCTCATACATTTGTATATCGAGCCTATTTCGGCCAGGATGAGGGCTAGAATATTAATATTGAGCATAGGAATAAGCTTTGACTACCTGAATGAACTGACTATATTTTGTAGATCAAACCCAAAGGGTAGTCGTCTGCTACTCCTAGCTTACTAGCCCATGGCAGCCTTCAAGGCGTCTCCTGCTCCCTGGAAGAACAACCATGAAAGAATGAAGTCGGCGATGAAGATGCACACTAGCGAAATCACAACAGCCGACGTCGTAGATTCTCCAACACCTTTGGCACCGCCAGCAGTGGTTACACCCCAAGCACAACTAATGATCGAGATGATTCCCCCAAAAACAATAGATTTAATAGAGGTACTTATGAGGTCCCATGGCTGGAGGGCCCTTGCAGCAGATTCAAGGATAATATTTGAGCTCACATGATAGACAGAATCTGCAAGGAGGACACTGGCTGCCATCCCGACAGTGAAACATATGATGGTCAAGATGGGAAGGGATATACAGCAGGCTAAAACTCTCGGAGTGATCAAGTAATCAATTGGATCCGTCCGCAACACTCTCAGAGTATCTGTTTGCTCGGACACCTGCAATAAGGTTGTTGAAAACGGTAATTACAGGAAGCTACTATTTGCAAGGTCTTAGGGCTGCCAAATGATGAATTGATTCCCACAATCGCCAGAGAGTGAAACTTTTGAAATAGCTCCACAAAGTCAAGTAAATTTGAATTGGTCGGTTACCTGCATGGTACCAAGCTCAGCCGCGAAGGCACTACCAACCCGCCCGGCTAGGATGATGGCGGTCACCACGGGTGAAAGCTCTCTGGCCAATGCCAAGGCAAGAACACCTCCAACAGATCTGGTTAAACCCAACCTCGCAAACTCGCGGACAAACTGCGAGCGAAGGCAGAATGGTCGTGAGCATGCTACTTAAATCGCCTGTTCTGAAAAACCAAACAAGCTGCACGGATCCCAACATGACGCTCCATCACTCATTCTTAACGTCACAACTTGATGAACCTAAAAATGTCGATGTGAGAAAATTCAGTTTTGCATACCTGTATTGTAAAGACCATCCCTACAAAAGATGCAGTCAGGAGACTGACACCAAGCGATCCAGGTCCTACTGACCCAAGTTGCTGTACAGAGTTTCGAACGTGGATCTTCCCGGTGACTACTCTCAAGATAACCTGAAACGAATTTCTTCAATTACAAACTTGCAGAACCCTCATGCACTCTCTAGAGGAAACATCTAAGGTAGGTGGGCAATACTGGCTGAACATATACTTTAAACGATTATTCTACATTCTCTATCACTACAGGAAAGTAAGTGTTGTTTACACTTATGTGCGCAACACCACCTCTCGTCAGACAAGAACAAGGGTTTCTGGAACTAGAGATGCTTCCCCAGATTTAAACATCAGATAGCAGTAAATGAAATGAGGTTGTTTCAGCTAAAGATGGAGAGAATTTGCGTTTTCCATTCTCTTGATACATATTGCTGCCGTCCATCTTGATTCATGATAAATGACCTATTCCAAAGCTGATCCTTCCACAGACCTACTGAACATGGAAATGAAGTGATTGATGTACCTGTCCTGCAATAATAAGACAAGCGACAGATCTCCACACATAACGTGGTGGCTTCCACCCTGCCAGCAAAGGTGAATTCTTCGCCTGCTGCTGAAAATCAACCACAGACTTAGCAGCCGGGGCTCCATCCTCTTGTTCGCCCAAAGTAGTGCTGGGTGTAGACATGGACGCTCTTGTGCCACCCACAATACTCTTCCTTTCTGCAGCCCTAAACTTCGGACGTGTATCACCCCAAAATGACGGTCCAAACCTGTACCTGGGAGGAGGATAATTTACGAGACCAGCAGCCCTAACCAGATCAAGCTGTCTGGAACTTTTATACCCAGGGGAGAGAACCGGTCCATGATAAAGAGGTGACAGGAGGGAAGCATTAACGGAGTTCATACGATATGCCTGAAAATTGACGGAGCAGGGTGAAAAATGGAACGTGTGTTTCAAGTTGGAGTAGGAGGTGGATGATGATGATGGTGGTGGGTGCAGTGCAGACCTTGAGGCAATCTCACAGGTCTGCACTAAAAGGGAGTTGTTGCTCTGCTGTTGCTGCTGAAGAGCCCAATGTTGCTGAGACAGACAAAACGCACCTGCACATAACGAGAGGGCCATGGCATCTGAGCTCCAAAGAACAACTACTGTCTACCATTTCTCTCTCGTATTTCATTGTGGATACACTCCACCAGCATGATGACTTCCATTGCCCCAGAAATCCATGCAAGCAAAGAAAACTCCCAGAACAGAGAGAACCCAGAAAATTGGAAACACGTTCATTGTGGTAGCAGTTCACTAATTCAATCCCTCCCCGATTCTCCCAAGAGATGGTCCCCGACAGTCACTGTTTAACGCGCTCTCAAATTCCTCAGCCACCGACAGACTCTCAAACTCATTTGCTGGACCTAGAGTTGATCCGGTTTTCTTCTCATGTGACAGCAGAGCAAAGTACAGAACGATGAGGCAGATACCAAACGATCATAGGAGCAAAGTGAGCGTCGAACTTCTGCAATCCCTTAAGTAATGTGCCATCAGATATTGATATAACTGATCGGAATGTGCTCCATATCCGCGTATTCGCTGCTTCCTTGGCTTTCACGGGCTCGATCTCCTACGGAACGTAGTTAACGAGATTATTAACCCTAGCTACCACCTTCCGCGAGTCTTTCGCTAACCCCGGTTTCAACAACCGGGGTACTTACAAACGCTTACCCAATTGTGTACTGTAGTCACTGTAGCTCGGTTTTTCCCGGTTCCACCCCTGCACTCTGGTGGAATTTGCAAACCGCTGATGTGTTTTGTCGCATCAAAGGGTTGACTTTGTTTACCAGTCTCGAGGTCTTTTCTATTTTTCTAACTTGCGCGAAGATATGAATATCTATCAGAGCCATGGTGGGTAGTCAGACTTTGCCAATCCCATAGTTAGTTTGTCTCCACTCTCAAGTTAGACAAGCTTCAATGAGCAAAATCTTGAATTTAGTAGATGGCCTGATTCATAAATTATGAATCAGGCCATCTTCTAATTCAAGGTTTTGCTCATTTATGGTTTCATATAAGTGGGTTCATATTGCTCTTGTATGTGGTATCAAATGTGATCAGATGAAATCCTTCCACGAGCGATTATATTGTAATTACTAACCCACTTAGATCCAGTTGTTCAAATTTTAGTGGGATCACATGATTTGGGCCCTTTGTATATGGGGTTATTAGCCGAAGTATGAACTTGTCTTGTCTCATTGTAAAATAAAAGGATAATTAGATAAGTTGTCACAAACTCATCTTGCGCAAACAAGTCAAAGAAAAGTTCTTGGAGAACATACATAATATACATACCGGGTCATCTCTGTCAAAAAATCTGGTATTTTAGATACCTCCCAAACTCTTTCAACAAAACTAAAGCATAATTTGTGGCAGTCTATGCTTTTCACCGGGTTCTTAGTTAGAAAATTCCCCTTCTGGAACGATCACTGATGAGGACGCCTCACCACTCAGCTGTAATTTTCTTGTAGACATATCGATATATAAAAGAGAATAGTGTTCGAAACGTCAACGAGTGGGGACAGAGATTAGGGGTTTGATTCCAGGAGCAGCTGGTTTACATTGGTTCACATAATTTGGAATTTGGACAAGGAGGGAAAGGCTACAAGCGTAAATACCACACAGGAGGAAAACCCGCAACTAAAGAGTACTTAAAATATTCAATAACCAAGAACTAATATGCTGCAGATAGTCTAAAACCATTATACTTTCATATCAGTGTTATGAATTTTGACTGTTTAGAATCTATCATGCGTGGACACAAAATCATTTTTAATCCTAGCGATAATTTCATGCTTTTGGCTCATTTTGTCACCATTAATAAAAGACACTTAGTACCAAGTGCATGGGAATCCTCTGTGACTCATGTTGGTTAGATCAACTAATTAAGTGTATAATCTCAATCGATGTTTAGCTGAATTTTGGGTATCATACCACTGATGATATGTACAGTATCAGTTATCTAGGAGGTAATGCACCTCATGATGTTCGAGAGGGTCTATAGATTAAAACCTTGTCAACTCCAATAATCAGTTACTCCAATACTACATTGACCATCGATTAAAATAGAAATCCTTCAAATATCCGTGAAACTGAAATGTGACACTGAATCTTTCCTTCGTCCCCGCCATGCAGAAGGATTGGCTACTAACCCAGGGTAGCCGGTAAGCTAAAGCCAGGCAGATGGGAATGTATCTCAGAAACCGTCACCAACTGGGTGCATGCCAAGTGGCCACGGTGGTCTGACATGGCATGCAGCATGGTACGACGAGCGATCTGAAGTAAGGTTGAGACACTCCATTGATGTCATTCGAGGGATAATGTCATGCCATGCACCAGGAAGATGACCCAGATGGCGACAATGGCGCGTGTGCCTTTGCTCTCTCTGCCACGTTCTCCGGAACTGAAATAGAATATGATCAAGTATCAATACCTTTAGTTGAAGAATAGTACAGTCTACTATTTTGCGGTCCTCTATCATTACACACCTGTTCAAGTGGATAAGTGATGGATCTATAACGATAAACGCGAACTCGTAAACTGCCTATAATGCGGAGCGAGTTCACCTCCACCGGATGTTACTGTTAAGTTGTGAAACTATACTACTTTTTAACGGGAAGAAAATGAATGATTCCAGGAGAAAAATACTGGTTTTCCTAGAAGAACGAGGTCTTGGTCGTGAGCAGATAATTGGACGCGGCTGCGTCGGAGTAACCTGCTTCAATGCACTCTGAAAAGTGTTTCTTCAACTGGGTATCCTAAGCCGCTTCATGTTATGATATTTCTTTCGTTTGATCCTGAAGTTGTACCGTGGATTAGGTAGAGAAGGCCAGAGAACGAGCTACAGAGACTCCTGGTAAATTTCTTTGTGAGAACTGGTGAACAATGGATATGAACAATGAACTGGTGAACAATGGATATGAACAATGAACTGGTGAACTTGGTCAAACCGGAAGTTATTACGTAGTGCAGTCTGTCTAGACTGTCTGTCATGACTCCAGGACTGTTAGCTTGGTTGTTTGGTTATGCAGAATGGGATGGATACCGAGTGTCCGGTCGGACTGCACAAGGGCCAGAAGCCAGAATTCATGGAAAGTGGCAACTGGCCCCTCACCAGCCGTGTAGCCGTGTAGTCTTCGAAAGAGTTAAGTACGATGGTGTAACTATAAATCGAGACGCGTGTTGAACTTTTGCTTCTTATGAGAAAAGATCGAGTCTTGTGTTTCGCTTGTCTTACCTTGCCGGGTCGTATCTGTAGTGTTGGAGATCCAATTACGCTGAAGATGACGATCAGCTCACGATTTCGACTGAGACTTTACAAATTGCGTTGTTTGAGAAGTCGCAAATATATATTCCCCTGTTTTGTTAGACAGGAAAAGAAGGAATTTCTTTTAGAAGGAAAAGTGTTTCTCACCTCTCGAAAGATTTTAAGCCGAGTGAGGACTATGCAAGAAACAAGAACCAAGAATTACAGCTACTCTCACCAATTGTGTAAGTGCTAAGTTGAGATGTACCCTACTGAGTGGTGTACATAGACTAATATTGGTTAAGATCCAACTTCAGAGAGAATCCCAAGAATGATGTACTAACAGATTGTATTGTGAATTGCGTGATTTTTTTGTTGTAACCAGTAGGTTTCCTATGATTCGGTCTTGTTACTATATACGTATCTCTGCTACCATCTACGTGACAGGAGTTCTCATGGAAAAGAAGTGATATGATGAGAAGCCAAGGCTCCCAGAAAGAAGTCGCAGATCTTGGTGCTGGAGAAGATACTTACCTTCTAATCTACATCAGATTGTCCTGCAATTGTAGAAGATGATCATGGAATCACGAAATCGCCAAGGTATGACAGCTATTTTGTGCCAGGATTATGGGCGGCCGGAGAACGAACGTGAGGAGATGAGAGAAAATTTCCATATAGCGTTACCCACTCGACGTATGGACCAGATCTTGGTCCAAATGGATTTCGAATTTCCGTTATTTAATATGCCAGTCCCTTCCTCAAGTCGCCGAGTCCCAGGGGGAGCATGTGAGCTGCCCTTTCAACACTCCTTCACGATTTGCATTATACTTTGTCGCATTTAGAATTCTCGCACGAGTTCTACAATCCGCATTGATGTGTTTCCACTTTGTCATGATGTCCTCCATTCGAACGAATGAACGTCCAGCAAAAGGTTTGCTACACTTTTCCCTGCATGAGAGGTGAGCAAGGGATCTTAGGAGTGCATCAGAACACTTCAGAAAACATCCTACTTGGAAATGAAGCGTTTCTGTCTGTCAAATCCGCCGAGTTCCACCCAAGCTCGACTCGAACAACTTGCCCTTTGAGACGTCCTTTGTTCAGAATGTTATTACACAAGATCCCCAAGTCAAACTGTTCAACGGCATGTTGGGTTCACGTGATTCCAACAATTTGGTGAAAGTGAACCCATCGATCCGGTTCGAGAAGCGGTTTGCGGTCTTGAAGTGGGTCTTGCCCACTATCCCGACATGCAACGTGACACTTCGTGAATTATCACGTCACATCTACTTCCAGCAAGGTAGGTTGCCCTTTGTAAGAACTCAGGTAGCTAATTACTGTAATGGGAAACATATTCTTTGACATTGATGGGTGTGATATTCACGCAATCTGAATCTTGACCTTCGATGGCGTATCTTCATTACGGATCTAGATATGTCACGCGTAACCTTGCAACCACAAAAGATAAATGCTCTTCAGCTCAGAATTAATACGGAATCGACGTTGGCAGTCTTGGGGTCTTGACAATAATCATTCATCTCCATATGTGAGGTAACGTAAACACGACCCCCTAGGATAACAAGATGGAGAGGAAGAATCCGTCAAGCTGTACAAGCATAAAACCTACGAGATAAAATGGGGACTAAGCTCCAAGACAGAATGACAAGACCTATTTCACATGATTCTGAAACTCAAACTGACCTTGTTTACAATTCGTGGCGCTCCATAAGCCAAAAGGGGGTTTCAGAAGCAGAATTTACGGGATCTTTACGGGTAAGGGGTGAAAGAGAACCACTTCAAAAATGAAAGGTCCATAAAAAGTTTTTATGGGTGAAGGTGTTTAAACTTTTAAGTGTAGGCTGAATTAGACGATTAGGTGTCGCTCAGGTGAGATTTACAATAAAATATAATTAGGTCATGGTGCATATAAGGGATCCAAAACCTGCCCCATGTCACAAGCAGAAGTAAAATTGCGTGTTATTCAAGGCTGTCATTCCAAATTCCATTCAATCATCATCAACACAAACAAGATTCTTGGATGCCATTGTGAGATTCTTGTGCACTAATATTTGCAAAGGTAAATTAGGGAGTTGTAAATTCTGGGTGCACACCAACTTTGAGAAATCCATAATCTACAAACGGTGAGAAATTGAAACTAGAATAGAAATTAAGTTTAGTAAACATGGAGAACACACCCTCTCTTTGTTGAGCTCTTTGTTGCATGGGGTTCGGAGAGAGTTTGCACAAGCGGTTTGAGGGTTGGTGGGTCTACAATGGTTTGCAAGGGAGGTATAGGAGGTTAATGTGGTTCATTGAATAGTCTTATTTTGTTCCTAATCTATTTAAATTGAAGTGTGGGCTTAAGTACACAACCACCAAGAATTTAGATGTGGATTGTATATGTCATTCATAGAAAAATGAGTGTATCTTGGAGGGAGGAGTGATAGAACTCATCAATATCTATTATCGTGATAGACTTGTCAATCTACATTGGAATAGAAATTAAGTTTATTAAACATGAAGGACACCCTCTCTTAGATTGAGCTCTCTATTGCATGAGGTTTGCAAGACTGCGAGCAAGGGGTTTTGGGGGTTAGTGGAATTTGCAATGGTTTCTTATGGTGCATAAAAGGTTTGCGGGGTTTGCTAAATAGTCTTTTTTTTTTTTTTTCTAATCCACAGTAAGTTGAAGTGTGTGCTTAAGTAAACAACCTCCAAGAATTTTAAGTATGGATTGTATATGTGATTCATAAAAAGATTAGTGCTTCTTGGAGGGAGTAGTGATAGAACTCATTGATATCTATTATTGTGAAAAACTAGTCAATCTATAATGTGATGATGGTTCTGTTTATTGGGGCCTGCAAGTCTTGTCTAAGATTATTTAGATCAGAGAATAGTCTAGACAAGAATGTAGTAATCAATAACAAGGATCTAAGTTTAGTTGTGCATTTGATTTGTAGAAAGATAATCAGTTCTTGGAGAGAAAAGTGATGAAGCCATTCAATGTCATGTTTTGCAATAATGAACTTGTGAATCTAAAACATGATGATGGTTTTCTTAGGTGGTGCTCTTGGGTTTAAGCTCTAAACACTACCGTGGGAAGTTGGGGTCACAATTCTTGTCTAAGATTATGCAGATCACATAATAATCTAAGCAGAAATGTAGTAATCATTACGTAATTGGCTTTATTGATGTACAAGTCAATAGCTACCTTCATACAGGAGTTGGAGGATGCAAGGTGTATGCATTGAACTTGAGAACCATCTATTCCATCTCCAAATGCCAAAGTCCCATTAAATTCTTAAATTGTGCGTCTATTTATAGAGAAGGTAGACAAATGTGTATCATTTACCAATCAATGCAACCATTGCACACCGCATGCACGAGCCTAGAATAATAGTGTGGATGGATTGAGCAGGCAAGAACCACCAACACTTCTACTATTAAATATGCAGTTGATCCTCCGTACCTCAAATTAGATGTATCATGATAACAACGAGAGTGCCATTCAAGTTCAAGAATTGCAATTTGTCACATTTAACAAGAATTAGAATTTGACACTTAATTTTTAGAGAAGCAAGGAGAAACAACCTCACCAAGAATAATGCCACCATTGATATCTAACATGTTTAAGCTTAAATGCTTGGGGTTTACATTCTTGTCCATGTTGAAGGAACTTCATAGGTCCATAGCTCTGAAATTTTTGATAGAACATACGTCAAACAAGGTAGGGAATCTAGAGCAAACAAGTCATCAGACCTATATAAACCTAGTATGCATACTTATTCATAAGAAGAAATGTAGATCCGGTACATAAGCTGAGCATACATTATTAGAATCGAAAATACTCATAGAGTGGCTTGATTTCATGAAACCAAGATCCTTTCATAACATGGATGCAATGGACAAAGTACCATCTAGGAGGGCAAATATGCAATTGTAAGAGCCATAAATTAGTTAAAGAAGTCATGAAATTGCTTGTCTATGATTAGTTTTAATCACTTTTGCATGATGTTATACGCCCTTTGGTAACTTGAGTCATTACATGATCATAAAAACTTACTTGAGGTACTTGTCAAACTAGCTTTTTCTCCCAAAATAGACCAAATATTTTTGCTAATCTAAAATTTAAATTGAACTTCAAACTTCCAATCCTACCTTACAATAACCATCTATAACGAATAGATTATTAAGGCTTTCTGGATCGACTTAGCCAATCAAGACGTCAAGGCCGCGGACCCTTCTCATCCAATCGAAGGCAAAGTTTGATGAATGTTGTGTCGCGGATTGCCCTGAACTAGTGGTAGACATTGTGGAGAAGGTGGAGGAACTCAGTAAGCAGGGAAACATGACTCCGGGACTGCGGACTCCCAAACCCTGGATAGTCACTAGTCCCGGCTAGTAGGCCCGAACACGCTCCCCTCACTGAATGCTCGGAATTGGATGCTTTTGGGCATCTTCGTGCAGTTTTCAGCTGCTTTGGATACCGTTTTACATTTATGTATCCTTTTTCCAATACCAAGTAAATTGCACGTGAGGTCGGACAAAGCGACTGTACATACCACCACCAGTAGCGCTTGCCAAAGCTTCGAGTGAACGAGCTTGCCAAAGAGGCCATGGGCTGGGATCTACTAAATGCCTCGATTGCTCTAAATAAGAGAACTATACATGAGTGATAGACATTTTTATCACATCCATGTGCTAAATATTACCTATTTTCCAAATTAAAGTTGCAAATATTGGATTGAAGGTTGAAAATGTTGACCCGTATAGTTATACGGGTCAACATAGCTAGCATTTTACAACCAACTTTGTCACATAACAAAGCACACTTCTTCACATATTTACACAAACTTCCTTCCCAAATAATCCATAAATTTCCTTTCTACTCACACAAATCTCTCTTCTACTCACAACAATTAACAATTTGCAAAATTTCCAAATTACATTACGTAGAGAAATGTAGATAGTTTGCTCCTATTCTTCATTTCTACCACCTAAAACAACATAAAAAATTCAACAAGTTCTTAACAATGATATAATTATCTGGATTTCAAATTCAGTTTCCATCAGACCTCTCATGAAGAGTGCTAATTCCATTTTACAAAATTCCTTGTAATCTATACAAAAACTATGGATCACCTTTTTCAATACCCATAAATTTTGCATGGCTATAGACCACCGCTTGTAAAGAACTTGCATACTCCTATTCACCTTATAAATGTTTTATGGACCTCCTAGAAAGAATTTTACAAATTTTTATGGAAGCCAAAACCCCATTTTTGAAACCCCCTAATGTCTCATTTCTTGGCAATGCATTGAATGAAATGTTCCCAACTTCAAATTGTCAAATTTTGTAGGGATTCAAATTGTGAATTAAACTTAAACTTAAACTTAAAATATTTTTTTAAAATTTATAGTTAACCCATAAAAAATTTGAGATGCAATTTTAAGGTGCATAAAAATTTTACATGTAACACACCCATAACAATAAAATATTTATGGGTAACGAAAATTATGACCCATAGCTTTTTATGGGTTATGCAAATTTTATAAACATTGATTGAGATATCAATGAAGACCTAATTAAAATTTGAAATGATGACGATGTTGCACACTCTACATCTAGTGTTATTTCCTCCTCCTCTCTAAAATATGAGAAACATCATCAACAATTACTTGTGAAATTTCCAAAATCCTTGGTTTCATGGGAGAGATTGTTCATGTAAGAGAGATTCATGATGAAAGTTGTAAATTGTTGTTTAGTGTAAGAGTCTTTGAGTGGGATTACAATGATCTATTGTCTAATTATCTATGAGATTGAGATGTACCATGCACTAGTACTTGCACTTTACTCACTAGTGAAAATTGCAAAATCCATTGTGCACATTGTGAGAACTAATGTTGATGGTGACATTTTAAACAATTGGAGCTTAGATAAATTACTTGAAGTTAAAGACAACATGATGGAAGTTTTACTAAGGTGGTAGGAGTATGCTTATTATTCAATATATTTGCAAAATAGAATCCATATTGCTTGAAGTATAGAATTTGTCCAAAAAATTTCAAAGGGCTTGATCGAATAGTATTTAGATAACTCATGTACATGGATTTAAATTCCTTTCATACTTTAGTTGATTTGATTAAATGCCGTCTTGTTTTTATGAATTCATCAAAGAGAAATCAAACACTAGTGTGGATCAAAGTTGTGCTTGCTCTTGATAGGTTTGTGCATTACGTGGAGGGGGTATGCATAGCAAAAGTGTTGAATATATGGGGTACTTATGTAAGATCTGTAATTAGATTCATTGAATTAGTAATGATAACAATTTTATTGATTCTTGGGAAGTAAGTAGTGTGGCTAGACAAAGAAGAGAGAGGAATAATTTCTATATTTGCTCTGAAAAGATGTCTTGAGTGCATGCAATTAGCAGACATGATACTTCTCCCTTGAACACAAAGATTAACTATTGACTATTTCTATTTTAGTAGGAAAGCTTCCTATTCAATAAATGTACAAGTCAGACGTATCCAAATATGGCCAAAATATGTCATTCATTAGACTCATGAAAGTGACATGTGCATTGGTGAGGCCAAATGGCATCACAAGGTACTCAAAGTGGCCATACCTCGTTCAAAAGGCATTTTTATATACATCTTCCTCTACAATCCGGATTTGATTGTAATTGCTCCGCAAGTCTAGTTTGGTGAAGTGCCTTGCTCCATTGAGTTGATCAAACATGTCATCCTTGCGGGGTAAAGGGTATTTTTTCTTGACTATTTGCTAACTAAGACCCCAATAGTCAATGCACATGCGCATTGTACCATCCTTCTTCTTCACAAACAAGACATAAGCCTTATATGGTAATATGCTAGGTTGGATAGACCCCTTTTGCAGCATATCCTCAATTTGAACCTTACACTCCTCCAACTCTTGAGGTGATAGAAGATATGGGGCCTTACAAGGAGATGTCTTCCCCGGAAGTATCTCAATTTTATGATCTACCTTCCTTTGTGGTTGTGATCCTAAGGGTAGATCATCTAGGAAGACATCTTGAAACTCATTTACCACATCTTTCAATTTCTTAGGAATTTGCAACATCGGGTTGTCCATGTATTGAGTTGTACACTTTGGATTTCTCTTATTAAACCCATGAAACATCTATTTGTCTTATAGATAGTTGTTGTTCTTATGACATAAAAAGGCAATTTTGGCCTATGTGCATTTTCTCTAACCCCAATGATTGTCCATTGGCGGGTGCTCACTACTTTCTTCCTCCAATCTACCACAGGGTTGTATTGCTCCATCCAAGTCATGCCTAAGATTACATCATAACGAGCTAATTGTATCACCTGCCACTCAATTGCCTCTTGATATTCTCATATCGAGAGTGTTGCACTTCTAGATAACAATTCAATCTTCTCTGTTTGCCCATTAGGTAACTCTACTTCTTCACTCTCATCTTTCTCTAGATCCATTCCCAATTTTATTGCAACAAAGCAAGATAAGAAATTCTCAACTGCTCTAGGATCTATCAATACTCTCACTTGATTGCCTTCTAGGACCCCATTCACAACAATCAATTATAAGTTTACCTTTATAGATATTTGTGCACTCATCTTCTTCCCCCCCCTCGCTTGTCTACTTCCCTATTGAGTCAATAAGGCTCCAAGGTACCTTTATTGGCAATCTTTGTTTTTTGAGGTGATTTCTACCTCTTCTTCATTTTCCCATCGCTCCATGTTTGTTCAAAGATTGCATGTATGGAGGTCAAGGGCCTCTAGGAAGACAAGCACAACAATTGATGAAGATGTGCCCAATATGGCCACAATTGTAGCAACAACATTTTTCTCCTTGATTTACTTATCCTTGTGGGACTCCATCTCTTTGTTCTTCCACCCGTCCCCGTTCTCCTTGAAGCGGTTGGCTCCTCTATCTCAAAACCAAAGGTTTCCCAATTCCATACGTGTTGGTCCATCCACATGTGGCATTTCTGCCCGATAATGTGGAGATGGAACTACTCCTTCACCTACTCCAAGTGCCCTTGCTATTCTCTAAGCACAAGCAATGGCTTCATATATAGTGCGAGGATTCTGTACCATAACTTCTTGGCAAATTTGGTCCTTCAACCCTCGTTTGAAGTTGTCTAGAGCCTCTATTGGACTCATGTCAATTATTAGGAATTGTAGATCTAGAAATGCTTCCATGTACTCTTGTATGCTATTCTTTTGTTTCAATCCCCATTGTCGGATTTGGGCCATCTACATGGAATCCACCGACTAGAAATTCTTCAAAAGTCCTTGCATTGTTGTCCACGTGACCTCCCTTCTCTCTGCCAACATTGATCATTCCTCAGAATTGTACCATGTGAGTGCTTTATTGGTCAAGTACACACATTGTAACAATATGGAGTTTAGCAACAAAGTTAGTAGGGCTAACAAAGTAGCATATAAGACAAATTAGCCTAGAATATTCTAGAAGTATCTAGGAAGCTTCTCGGCTAGCTTAGCTTGCACGCCAAGTAGGTAACTTTTAGAAGGAAGCTTCTAGAAGCTTCCAACTAGCTTAGCTTGCACACCAAGTAAGCGGCTTTAGAAGGAAACTTCTTGAGAAGCTTCCCAGTTAACTTGGCTTGCACTTCAAGAAAGCAGCTCAAGGAAGCTTCTTGAGAAGCTTCTCAAGGGCCTTCTATGCTCCATATAAATACAAGAGTCAAAGTTCATGCTAGGCATTTGGAGTTTTCACTCATTCAAGTGTCCCAATGTGAGCTTCCATTGTCCTATTTTTCTCCTCGATCTTGGTCTTTTACATTGGTATCAGACCAAGAATGGGATGGATGGAATTTATGGACCACCAGATCTACTTCCACCAAACCATTAGGATTTTTGTATCCAAGTACTACCCAAGCATTGGTTCACACAATTCATCACCTCGCGGTTTGGGTAGGATTTTCTACATATGATCACCTTGTTTGAGGAACCATTGATACTTCCAGTTGTAACTTATGGACAATGGTGGATGTGCTGCATTTATATGTTAATAAATTAGATAAATTGGCAATAGTGGGATAGAGTAATAGCCATGGTGGCAATACCTGATGTTATCATTGCTATGCAACAACAAATCAAGCACCTTACTCGATTGTTGGATGAACAAGCCCAGAAACGACAAGAATACATAGAGAGAGCACCAGTTCAAGATTTGAGAAGATCAAATTTGGTTTCTAAAACCCAAGGTGTTAGAAGGCAAGAATCTTTTGGGCATAGTGGGAGAATTTTGTGTTTGACTGTGAACGTTACACTAAAGCTACCAATCTTCAAGATGAACGGGAACAAATTCTCTTGACTTCTAGCCAATTGGATTGTGTGGCAAAACTTTGGTGGCAATTCCAAGTAGAGTGAGCTGAACAACAAATTGTTGCACCGATCTTAACATGAGCATAATTCAAGGATGCAATACTTGGTCAATTTCATATAAATACCACCCAAGCCACACGAGATAAATTGGTAGAGTTGAAGCAGATTGGCTCTGTAAGGAGCTACATCATTTAATTTCAAAACATCATCATGTAGATTCCAGTTATACAAGAAGGTGAAGTTCTGGATCAATTTGTGAAGGGCTTGAAGTTACAAACCAAATTGGAGGGGACCATGTGAGAACCACAAAATGTAGAAGAAGCCATGCAAGTGGCTGAGTGCTTTGATTCCTTGGTTGCAACAACTTTGTCTTGACCTTGACCTACACAAAGCCTACCAATACATTACGCACGGGTAGAGGAATCAACACCAATGGAGATTGATGTTATCTAACAAAGACCACTTGGTACAGCAGATAGAGAAAGATTACAACAAAATGGTAGTTGTTTTTATTATCACCAGGTTGGCCATTGCATTGTTGAATGTCCACTTAAGAATGGGCAACCTCAACAAGTTGCCCAAATAGAGTTTGTAGAGCAGAATGATCAAGGAAAAAAGGAATTACAGTAGGAGATTTCGAGCCACCTACTTTGAGCTTGATTAGTTCCAATGAGATTGAAGGCTCAACCTATGCAAGTTTGCTTCACTTGCAAGGTATGATATTTAATCAGGGTTGTAGGATTTTGGTTGATTCTAGAAGTTCAGAGAATTACATGTCTATTCAAGTAGCAAAAGAATTGGGTATTCCTATCAAGCCAATAAATGGAAGTAGATTGATGATGGTGGATGGTAGAAAGGGAGGAATTTCCAATTAGGTTGTTTGGCACCTTTAAGTAAGACACCTAAGAACAGTTAGTTCCAAGATGGGAAGTTTGTCAAGAAGGTAGAAATAGAGCAAACCTTGAGGGGAAATGAGTCCCAAGATGGGAAGTTTGCCAAGAAAGCAACCATGGAGCAAACTTTGAAGAAAGATGAGTCCCTAGATGGGAAGTTTGTTAGTGAAGCAACCATAGAGCAAGCTTTGGAGGAAGATAAGTTGTTTTTGCGGTGGGGATCAAGCTGATTGCATAAGGAAAATTTGAGGAGGACCAAGAGCATCATCAAGCAATAGTTGATCAGATAGCTCAGGAGTTTGCGGATGTGTTTCTGGATGATTTGCCAAAGGAATTACCCTCAAATTGTGTATGCCCTTCAAGATTGAGTTATTGCCGGGGAGTACTCCAATGAGTAGACCAATCTATTAGCTCTTACCAAAGGAGTTGGAGGAGTTGCAAAAAACACTTATGGAGTTGTTGGATAAGGACTTCATACAACATAAAATCTCTCCTTGGGGAGCACCAATATTGTTTGTTCCAAAGAAGGATGGAGCACTTTGTTTCTGTATTGATTATCATGGGCTCAATAAGCAAACAGTGAAGAATGCATATCCCTTGCCTCAGATCAATGACTTGCTTGATCAATTGAGTGGAGCACAATACATTTCCAAGCTGGATCTTCACAGTGGCTATTGGCAAATCCCTATTCATAGGGAGGATGGGCAAAAGACTGCCTTTCGCACAAGGTATGGGCATTTTGAGTAGAGAATTCTAGCTTTTAGGCTCACTAATGCTCCAATAGTCTTCATGGATCAGATGCATTAGGTTTTGGATGGACTATTGGATTGTTATGTGGTGGTGTTCTTGGATGATATCTTAATCTATAGCAAGATAGAGACAAAACACATGAATCATATGCAAGAAGTCCTAAGACAACTATGACAATGGAAATTTTACTACAAGAAGTTGAAGTGTGCCTTTTGGCAGAAAGAGGTTACCTTGGATCACAAGATCTTATCAGAGGGGATCAAGATGGAAGAGGAGAAAATCAAGGCCATTATTGATTGGCCTACTCCAAAGGATACTATAGAAGTACAAGCATTCAATGGATTGGCCAGTTTTTTCAACAATTCATCCACTATTATGCTCATGTGGCTGCACCATTGACTGACCTATTGAGGAAGAACTAAAGCTTCCAATGGGCCACCAAGCATGAAGAAGCATTCTAGATATTGAAACATATGGTGTCCTCAAGATCCATTCTTCAACCATATGATCCTTAGCTACCTTGTGTGGTTGATTTTGATGCTTCTAACTTTGCAATTGGAGCCATGTTGCAATAGGAATTCCTAGATGGATTACATCCCATTGCCTTTGTGTCTTGCCGACTAAATACAATTGAAAGAAATTACTCTACTTGAGATTGGAAACAACTTGAAATGGTATATGCCACCAAGGTATGGAGGCATTATCTCTTGGAGAAACAAGTGATCATGCGAATTGATCACAAACCATTGTTGCAAACCTTACACTTGGAACACATGAAGAGTTGACATCATCAATGGGAGGAGCAACTCCAATTTTTGACATCAAACTTGAGTACAAACTAGGTTGGTTCCATGTCATCCTTGATGCTCTATCACGATGACCTGATTTGAAGTCTCATCTTCTCATCACGACGGCAATTATGATGGTGTCAATTGACTCCAAGGTCCATAACAAGTTTTGGTCAGCTCTACAACAAGATCCCTTCTTCCAAATGGTACATGGTCGTCTAATAGCATACGACAAAGAAGTACAATACCTTCTCCTTCAAGGAAGGCCTTTTATTCCATGAGTACACGATCTGTGTTCCAACCACAAGTGATCTTTGACTTGTGCACCTTCAAGAAGCCCATGATTTACCAATAGCTAGTCATATGGGTGTGGACAAGACCTTGAGTACCCTCCAACACCAATGGTGGTGGCCCAACATGGCACAAGATGTTTGGGAGTTTGTCCGATTGTGTGAGAATTGTCAATGCAACAAGGCTAGTACTCAGAAGCCAAGTGGACTCTTTCAGCCACTCCCCATTCCAACTACTTGTTGGGAACTTGTGAGCTTAGATCTCATCACCTCCTTGCCCAAGACAAAGCAAGGTCACACATCAATTGTGGTTTGTGGATAAGCTTAGTAAGCAAATCCATTTGGCACCAACGGTTGATACTGTGGATGATCCAACCTTAGTGCAACTCTACTTTGATAATGTATTCAAGCATCATGGGATGTCATGTGTACTCATTTCCAACCATTATCCTCGCTCCATTGGAAAGTTTTGGCAAGCACTCTTCCAGATACTTGGTACCAAGCTTGCTTTGTCCATAGCCTATCATACTCAAATTGATGGACAAACTAAATGTGCAAATTGCACCTTGGAAGATATGTTTTTTGCCTTTGTCAACATTCACCATACCAATTGGGATGAATGTCTTGCAGTTGCGGAGTTTTCATACAACAATTCTAAATAGGCAAGCACCAGATTCTCTCCTTTCTTTTGCAATTTTGGCCAAGACCCACTTGTTCTAGATTCCCTTCTTGCTCCTCCCCTGTCTCATGTCCTTCATATTTCCACCTTCTTGACCACCATCTCCTAATCCATCCAACAAGCCAAATCTCATCTCCTTGTTGCTCAAAATTGGCAAAAACAATATGCAGATCACCATTGCCGTGATCTCAACTTTCAAGTTGGTGATAAGGTCATGCTCTCATCCAATAACATTCCTTTCCAACTTGATACCCAAGTTTTTAAACTTGCCTCTAATTGGATAGTACCCTTTGATATCACCCTAATTTTCTCCTATTGCTTACCAACTTGCTTTGCCTTGTCATATGCGCATCCATCTTGTCTTTCATGTTTCCAAGTTGAAACTCTTTGTTCCTAACCCCTCTTCTTTTTCCTCTTGAGTCTAAGATGCTTATAAACACAAGCTAAATATTATAGGTCTTCTTCATCCATAGTAACAATGTGGCTTCATCATTGGCCGAGTTTGATATCATAGGTACGAGTGCCTCTCCAAGTATTTTAATCGCAAGTACTGGGCTTTGAGACGGTTCCTCTTCTTGCTTTGATCATTTTTGAGGGTTTGTGCTTGATTTTGTAATGCCTCCATGGTCATCTTGATTTCTCAAAACTCTTTCAACATCCCCTGCATTCCTTACTACAACTCTTGCAATTGCGGATCCATGATTCCTACACATGATTGATGTTCACTTGCTACTTCTTACTTCAATAGAGGGTTAGAATAATCACTCAAGAGGGTTAAAAAACTATGGGGAGTACCATTGAGACCTCAGAGGCCATCACTTGTTGATAATATTCCTCATCAAAATTGCAAACTACAAAATCCCTAAACATCACTTTTGGTTTGACTACATAATGGATTTCTACTTGCATGTTGAAAGGATGCGGATTTGGTATATTCAGATCCATAACATCATAATAGAATGTAGATTTTCAAATCCCACTCTGTATTGTATACCACCACAAGAAGAATCACAGAGTTTGGTGAATTCATCACTCTATCCATGAATTTTGCTCCAAAGTGATAAACTAGCAATACTCTCATTTGCTCATGTTGGATGTACATAATCTTGATGTGGAATGGATTCAAGAATGGGAAGCTAGGTGTGGGAAATTGTCCTCCCGATGCATCCATCCCACTCACTAAAGCACTTCCCAAGTCTAGCAATTGCAGTATGTTCTCCACCTCAAATCACTCAGTTTCAATAGCTCGTGCTCTTCCAAGAGGGGTGATCCACTCTCTTGGATTAAAACACTCGCTTTGATACCATTGTAATACTTTGAGGACAAGAGAAAAAAACACAAATTTCACACTCAATCCTCTGATGTTCCAAATGAGCACTTTCTCTTTAATAAATAGCCAAGGAAGATCTCCTTCAAGGAAGCTCCACCATAGGATTAGGTACATGGATAGGAGACCTGTCAGCAAGCTCCACCCTAAGATAACTTGCTTGGATGGGTGACATGTTGGTCCTGGTCCCATCTGGTTGGTCAAATAGGCTTTGACCTAAGGGAATCTTTTAGGGAATGTTCTTGTAGGAATCTCAAAATCATGTGGGTGAGGTACCATTAGAAATATCTAGGTGAGACAAATCAAGGGGGAGGGAAGGCCAGGTTTTCCTCCATTTGGAGGGGGGAGGTTGCACATTTTGAGGCCTAATTCATCTGTTTAGGCCTCTAAAATTGCCCTTGAAGTTTTCATATTAGTAGAGGTGCTCTTTTGGTGATAACTCTACCTGATCTACTACTTTGTACATTATGTGTACCATCTTTCTAGATGTCACCAACCCAAATTCTACGTTTAGATCATATGTCTAGCTATTGATTCTAAAGTCTTCAAGCATGTTTCAGTTTCTTGCCTATTAGTAGAAGTGCTCTTTTGGTGATATCTCTATCTGATCTACTTAGTCTATCATGTATAACATCCTCCCAGATATTACCAAACCAAATTTCATCTCTAGATCATGTGTCTAGCTATTGGTATTACAAAACTCCATGCATCCTGTAGTGCAATCATGTAATGTACAAGAGAACCCCCAAGAGACACATAAGAGAAGAAACACCAAAGAAGTACAAGACTACATTGATGTACCTTGATGAATACCTCGATGTCCCAAAGGAGCACCCTATCATTATTATATAGCAAAGAGCATCTCCTCAAAGGGAGCTCCACCCTTGGATTAGATACATGGATTGGTGACCCGTAAGCAAGATCTCCCCTTAGATTAGTTGCATGGATGGGTGACATGTCAAGCCTTGTCTTATCTAGTTGGTCAAATAAGTTTGACTAAATAAGTTTCACTAGATGGAATCTTTAGGGGATCTTCTTGTAGGAAGATCAAAACAACATGGGTGAGGTACCATTGGAAAGATATTGATGAGAAAAAAATGGGAAGGAGAAGGCACTGCCTTCCCTTTATACCCTAAACCCTGAACCCTAAACCACCTTTTTCCTTAAAGGGAGAGATATTTTTTAATTTTCAATGCCTAATTCATCCATTTAGACCTCCAAAATTAGCTCTAAAGTTATTAGGGTGTTTTTGGTCTCTACTCTATTAGTGGAAGTACTCTTTTGGTAACAATTTTATCTGATCTACTTAGACTATCATATATAACATCCCTCCAAATATTACCAAGCCAATTTCCACCTTTAGATAATATGTCTAGCTAAAGGTATTAAAACTCACCTATGTATGATCCCAAGCATGGTGCACACCCTCCCAATGCACCTCATTTCAAGTGCACATCCATCCAATATAAATGCTTGTGCACTCAAACACACACCAAATACTTTATGTCATGTTTCTTTGATTTTATATCATGTGTTTGATGGAAATTTGTGATATTTTTTACAAGTATCTTTATGTATTAAGTTTATGAGTACTTGGGACATGCACATGCACACCACACCATGAGATTTTAGAGAACCCATTTATTCTCAATACTATGAGCCAGCCTATCTCTCACTCAGGATGAACCTCTGATGGTTATTAAGGCAACACATTATGGACTAAAAAGGCAAAGAACTAAACTACGTCACACTCCTCCAAGTCTAAAACTCAAAGGCACCTCCAAGACTCAAGCTATTGTTCACTAGAGAACTCAATGAGAGAGCAATATTGCAAATGAAAGGATGGTGAGTACTTCCTTATCCCTATTTTATATACTTGTAAAATAGTTACACTTAAAAGTTACCAATAACTAAGTAACTCAATTACTTAAGAAAAATCAAATAAAGTCTAAAGTCTAAGGGAATATCCAAGCTCATGAGAATAATTCCATAAGTATATGGCCTTATTTGGGCCTAAAAATTAGATCAAGGATACCTTCACATAGGTTATCCTTGGACTATAGAAAAATCCAACTAAAAGGCTTTGGGTCTAAGAGTTGTCAACTATTTCCTTAAAACCAAACACTTTAGAATAATACAAGTCAATATATTATAACCTAAAATAATAATACTTAAACTTTAACCTCAACTTTCTCTAAAATAGATCACCCCAAAATTTGCTATGACTAACTCTAGCTAAAAATAGCTAATATAGAATCTTGGTTAAACTCCATACAAAAAATGTATTTCATCCATTTACAATACCAAAGTAAATATCCTAATAGAGCATATATGCATCAATGGGTGTTACAATACAAGCATTATTGGGAAGCATCATTGTAGACAAGGAAGAAGGTCCCTCATAGTTAGAAGGAGGATTGGTTTGCTATGTAGAATCAAATGGCTAAGAGATATTTGGCCAAGCAATGAGCATATCCAACTTTGAAACCTTTTCTTCAAATTATGAATTCACTTTTTATTCTTGCTAGGAGGCCAAAGGTGGTGCATGGGCATATTATTTTTAACATGAAGATCTAGTGTGGAGGATTATGATTTGGCATTGTTGATGATGCATGTTTTCAAGGTTGAGTTGACAATCTTACATAGGCAACTCCACCATCTCAATGATCATTGTTTTAAGATTGCATTTGTAAGATAGTTCCTCACATATCTATTTGTGGAGAGAGGTATGATGTATGAAGATGGGGTTATATATGAGAGCACAAGAGAGGAGGAAGAGGAGGTCTTCTGCCATGATGCAAAGGAGGAGGAAGAACAAAATCAAGAATCAAGATCAAGAATGAGAGTGAACTTGATTATCACTTTTGACAACCTTATGTTTCCTCTTATGTATGCACTATTGTATGCACATGATAAATGAAATTTTGCTAGTTCTTGTTGTTTGCATTCAAATATAGTGGTTTGATATTATTAATTGTGGACAAATCACCATCTCCATATTGACCGTCTAGTGGACCTAATATTTGATTATGGAGTACCAAGGAGAGATTAAGAAGAGCATAAATATCCATTGTGGGGTTAGGATGTGACAAGGACCCATCACCATCCCTTAGCCTAAAGAGGGAGAATTTGATAGGGTAGAAGGAGATGATTCTTCTTGAGAGAGAGCATAGTCTAGCAAAGAAGGAGGAATATTTCATGATTGCAAAGAAGACTAGAGTAGAGAGATTGTTAGATAGACTTGTACAAAGAGAGAAATGATGTTTGAAGCTCCTTGGGTTTAGGATCAATCTTACAATCATGATTCTAATATTATTATAGGGAGGTCATAGGTTACCCAAAGGGCTCTTGAGGTTAGAAACTTACATGCTACAGTAGAGATAACATTACATATGGAGGCTTAGATCAACAATATAGAGAGGATCATTCATGGTACTTTGACTAGGAGTTTAGAGATGAAATCTTGAAATACTCAGAGCATTAGCATAAAGACATAGTTGCAAGCAACATAGACTCATGCAGCAAGAGTACCTAGGAGAGACCTAATGTGATGACACTTGAGATAGAAATAGTTTTACAAAGATTGCAAGTTTCATATGATCTCTCCCTCACACTCGTTTCAAAGATGTTCTTGAAGAGATAAAGTAGCTTCAAGAGAGGAGGATGACTTTGGGAGATGATGTTTTTATGGTTGAGGATATAATATTGAGGATAAGATTATCCAAAAGTTCATTCCTCATCATTTATAATGGAGATAGGGGGAGGAAAATCTTAGTTTTTGACATTGGTTGGCTAGTGGATATTATGGGATAATAGTCCTCTCTTCACCAATAGTATGAGTTCACCCAATGATGTAGATGTACATATCATAGAGGTAGGAGTATGTACTTTATCCAAGACTTAGAGAGTTCATTTCATATTGTGTGAGTATGTTTGAGGTTATCATTTGGACAAATAGCACAAAAGTAGACTAAGAGTACCTAATTGGGGTCCATGACGGATGAAGGTTTCCTACTTGAGGAAGTATGTTAAGTGCAAATGTCATGGCCTTGTTTGAGCAAGAGGATGGGTACATGGAGTCCTATTGAGGTTACATGCTTAGATTGTGATCAAATTTTACCACTCTAGCTCTATCCTTTTGAGATACATTGATAGTGTCATAATTCTTTTCTATAGGAGCCATTCCCATAGTGCTATTTGTCTTCCTAGATTTAATCATATTCATACAAGATTTGATACATCTTAAACCTTATCATGTGCCCTCTTGATAGCTCTCCTTTAGATTGATTTAGAGAAGACATCCACTTGACTATTGACCTCTTCACCAAGGAGTGTACTTTGGGTTGTTGTAAGAATTATACTTTGGACCCATATGATAGTTTAGTAGCATCCTTGGAAGATCTCTCTTTGCATCACTTAGAGAGGCAATAGATGTGGACTTATGGTCCAATGTGGATCTATAACTTATTTTCACACCTTGATGTTGCACTAGAGTATCTTAACAGCAATAAAACTTGGTTCACTTGTATATTTCATCCTACTGTATTTATTATTTATTTTACATTTTACATATGGTGATACTGGCACTTTCTTTTGGATAGTCTCAACTTTATTACACCCTTAGTTTTAGATTTTGGCAATGCATCTCTTTACCACTATTCTCTACTTTCATATTCCAAGACACTTCTAAATTTTCATTTTATCACATATAATTTTGTTACACATCTAAGTATAATATATCTCTTAATTTGAGTTTCTTGATCAGCAAAGAATGCATTTGAATCATTCAAAAATTCTCCATTTATAGAAATAGGCACAAAATTGTATTCCTCAACTTTAGACAATAATATCTCTTCATTTTTGTATCTTGATCACCAAAAAAAGGCTTGAATTTTAGGTTTTGAGTCATTGAATGATTCCTAATTTATGAAAACAATATGTTGAATTCCAAAGTTCTTAGTTTATGTGCTAAATGCTAAAGCACACCTCTTTTTTGCCCAAAGTGCACCCAATAAACCCTTGAGTGCACCTTGTAAAGCCCATGAGCACACCCTATGCACCTCATAAATCCTAAACATATCCTGGGAATTCCCATGTGCCCACATTGTATCCTTTCAAACCCAAAGTGCATCCCATGAATGGCATGATAAACCTCATAAATCTCCTTGCATACCCCATGCACTCTTGTGGACTCCAAAGTGCACCTCATAAATTCACTTGTACACCCAATACACTCTTACATATCTCCTTGTGTACCGTTGTGCACCCATTGCTCACCGTGTTAATACAAAAGAAAATTCATGACATGTAGATAGAAACTTAGAGATTTGTGCAAAAAAATTTCCATAGAAACTCATATTTAGATAAGAAAAGATAGGTGCAATTCATATATTGCAAAAACCTAGTTCACATCTCATAATCATAGTTATCCTTGCTATCATTTGCACTTCAACAAGAGGTGTACTTGGTATTGGAAACTTAGGATCATTAATGTAACCTGAATGAAAAGCATCCACATCATAAAGTATTGATTAAACTCTTTATCTCTTTGAAATTTTTCTTGCACTTCATGATTTGAGAGTCATTGAATGGAAGCACATAAATTTCTAGTTTTGTTCCTTGAATCTAAGTTTCTCTACTTTAGATATAGTTTTCTCTTTACTGAACACTCCTTTGAATTGGTGCATCTCTATCTTTGCCATTTTTTGTGCTTCAATTTTGGCTAATTTCCATCTCTCTTTCTCTCTCTCTCTCTCCTCTCTATTCCATTTACTCACAATTTTGTATGCCTAGCAAAGTCATGCAAGAATACTACCATGGATGGTGTCATCTTCAAATTCACTTAACCAAGCTTCCTCCTCTTATAGCCTTCACCCTCTTGTGCTCTTTCCTTGTCTCCTTCTTGTATTAAAATCTCCTCCTTTTGTTAATGTGCAAGTCATAGATGGAGCAACATCTTTATAAAGATGCATACTTGGAACATAATACTTGTTCTAGCCCTTTGGTACTCAAGATAGTAAGAGAAAGTTCATTTGTTCCTTGTTTGGAAGGGAATACATAAGGAAATGACTGAGTTGTTGCCAACATAATAGAAAGTCCATTAAAAAATTTCCTCCTCCTTGAATGGAACTTTAGATCTAATATCCTACTCTTGCTCCATCCTTTCACAAATAGCACCTTGTTTCTAACAACAATACTTACACAAGCAAGTGGAGAAATATTTGCTCTACCTCATAATATTACCTCAATCTCCTTAAAATGAAGACATATGATTTAGTTTTTCATCTATGATTCTCCATCTAAGTTTCATCTCCTTCTCAACCAAACCTTCTTGCATACACTTGTCATTCCATTCTCATGCATCCTTGTATGATTTTATATATTGCCTACTTTCTACACAATTTATCTCCAATCATCAACTCTAGAACCCTCTCCTATGCCACACAAGATAAGTGGCCACATTACTAAAATTTGTACTATTTTGGAATGGCTTTTGCATTGCATCCATGAATCTACTTGAAGTGTTTAGGATCATCAAAATAATCTAATATTTGAGTATAGTTATCAAGAATCATCCTAAAACTATCGTTGTCACATTTTACTTTGCTTGACATAGAAGGCATCCTCAACCAACCTTGAAATCTAAAGCTTTATGATGGAATGGAAGTGGAATTGGAATCAACACAATGAGCAATGGGAATGGAAATTACACTTTATGAAGTGGGAATGACAAGAGGAATCAAAAGAATAAATATCCTCCATGGTTTCAACAACCCAAATTTCACAATACTCCAAGTTTTCAAAGTTTGTAATGCACAGACTTTTATAATTCCACTCTCCATGTTTGGCATGCAAAAACATCTCAACTCATTCTTTTGTTTTTGCTCAAATTTTTATAACTTCACTCTCCATGTTTGGCATGCAAAAATATCTCAACTCAATTTTTTGTTTGGGTTTGATGAGAGGGAACTATAGATTCAGCAAAGACAAGAACATAGATCGACAACAACTATGAAATTAAATAAAGTAAACTCAATTGGCACATTTTTGCTTTGGGAGCAACTTTGAATTTTAGAAATGGAATCAGTTCATCCCTGCCGGTCTGGAGAGAGGATTTTCAAAATTTTCAATTATTCCTTCTTCTCTATTCAGGTTATGCATAGCCCCTTGTTGTTACGCGTGTACCCTTACCCTTGCCATGCCCAATTCCCCATAAATTTTTACCTAATACCTCTCGTCACTCTCTCTTTAATTTATTGATTTTATAACTGAAACCCTACAGGCCGGCTAGCGTTTCATCACCTATAAAATATTGTACGGAAGTATTCCAGTTCCATTCCTAAATAACTTTTCTATGAATACCCATAAAAAAAATATTTGAGATGTCACTGCTCGGCCAAAATCCAGAGATCCGAAATTTGAAGCCCCATGTGAAACCAATGATTGATTCAACAAGGCTTAAATAGTCATTTTTGGAGCAAATATGTAAGACAAAACTCAGTGGAGATGACTAGGCAGATGTTTCTCCCGATAGAGATGTTAACATATCTTCAAGAAAAATAGTGGAACGAACCCCATGAGATCGTTCTTGTCTTTAGTTACGATAAAGAAAGGCCAAGTTTAAGACATAATTTCTGCCAAATAAAGTAAATTTTCTCAACTATTGACTTCATCTATATTTGTTATTTTTTTATAGGTTTGTCCATGTTAATGCTCCCATATAAGTTGCACATTACTCTACAAATTCATCCCATAGGAGTTATTATTAAGCTCTGTACCGTCTGGCTACAAAACATATATAATTAGTTATAGTATATGTAACACCAGGTCATAAAAATCAAGAACTAAATCTTTGTTCTTATTTGCAACACAATTTTTAATTGTTGAGATGGTATGCAATAAAAATGGCTTAAAAGACTTTTTTTCAGGGAAAAATAATCTAATTACCGCCTAAAATATGCAATGATCTTTGGTATAAGCCTTTTTCAATTTGATTATCCAATTCTATTTATGATTAATGGCAAGAAAATAAAAGTCATTATAAGTGTTGCAGCATTATGCACTTTGCACTATGCACGTACCTTTCTATAAAAACTTGTGCCATCAACTTGAGTGTTCAAAGGGTTTGAACATGAAATGAAAGATCACTTAGAAAAAAGATAATAATATACTACATCGCATAGCCAAACTATTCATAAGATGTACAAATCAATGAAATAACTAAATTTATTCTAAGAAAGTCTATTATTCAAAGCATCATCAATTATCATTTTTTAACCTATTTCTCCTATTAATCTAAATCTGGCACCTCCTCCACATCTCTTCAAGATATGAGCTTCCTCCGTTAAATTTACAAATAGGTTAACTACCTCTTTTACTCGTATGAAAGGGAAAATTATTATCTCTCGATCATTATCTTCCGTTATAATCCATTTGCTCTACATCCTTGCTTGCTATATGGCCCCTCCTCTGGTATTTTCCTTCCTTGAACTAGGCAAAGTGTTCAACAAGATAACCCTTAAAACAAGGCACATATGCTGGTACAGAAGGATGGTATGCTCTGTTAAGACCAAGCGAAGTTTTCTCTTGGACAAGTCACATAACTTACAAAGATCCTTCTCCACTGCAATATAATTATTACTAAAGCTAAATGTTCAAACCAATCTGGTCTTCAATCCGAAGCGATAACCCATAATAATTTGGCTTTGGTAAATAGGAGTTTAACTTGTTAATTACTTTCTATAGCTTTGGTGAATATTTATAATTTCGTTGATGGTGAAGACTATCCAGAATGTCCATTCTAATGCCTCAATGATACTTGATACCTCCTTCACCATATTCCACAAACTAAACAACCTAACATGCAACTTTCCATCCATTCTCCACATCCCCTACTTGCTTGTCACCCGCTAGCCATCAGCCATCAGCATTCTTAAATTGTAATTTGTAGAAAATCCCGTATTACCTTGTTAAAGTTGAGGTCCTTAAATGCCATTAAGAATCAAGCTATTTTCTGGAATTGTGGAATATCACATAAGACTAATTCTTCAAGATTATCTCCTTCAAGATATCATTTTTTTCCTATTTTTGAGTTCATTTACAGAATTTTAGAATTAGATGGATGTATTTTCTTCTTTGTTGGTTTTATGAAATATAAATAAATAAAATTCAGATTCTCTTAATCTTGCACCAAATACCTCATTGGTGTCCTTCCTTTCACTTTTGTTGAAATAAAAAGAAAGTTCCAATATTTTTGAATTTGGAAATAAGTAAACCAAAAAATGGTAACCATAATTAAAATTCTTCTCCAATCTATATCTTTCATGAATTTTTTATATTTTAATTTCCACAAAACACCCAAATATGACAAAATTCAGAAATGTTATTGATGGTAAATTAGTTCTAAGCTATTGTGATTGTTGTCATATGAAGTACTTTAGCATGCCTTTACTCAACTTTAGTATCCACGGTAAGCCATATTTAAATCTTATTCAATCATACATCATTAACTTATGAAAATCAGTTTCAATTTTTCGCTAAGAATGTAGTTTTCTTGAGAGAGATTAGTCTACTGTAAATCAAAGCTTCAAGAACTTTACCATAAACTACTCTCTTAAAGCCAGATTCAATTTGTAGATCTTAAGGACATGGAAGTTGAATCTTAAGGATTTGGAAGTTGGATTTGGTTTTAAGAAAGTAGTTTATGGTTTGGAAAACTTCAGATTTTTTTGTAAAATAATTTGATGGAATAGAATTTGGATTTTATTTAATCTATTTATAGGAGTGTTTGAATTTTAATAAATATAGTATATAAATTCAAATATATACCTTAAAGCATTATGTATATACATTTTGGATGAAATGCATAAAAGATAAAAATAGAGATATTATTAAATATTATTTTTATTCACAATTAATTCATAAAAAATAAATATTATTGAAATCTCTTTGAAAATATTCTAAATGTAGTGACATCGTTTAAAATTTCTTATTTACGAGAAAATTATAAGAAAATCATCTTTGATTCTGAATTATAACTTTATAGCTAAAATAGATAAGCCAAAAATAGCATTATTAATTTTTTAATTTATAGATACTTCTTTACTTAATATATAAACTATCTTTTGTACTTCTAATTTGCTATATCCTTGAAAGTATGGATAAAAGTTATATTATAATGGAGATTGTATTCGTTTCGTAGTGGTAAGTATTATCAATGAGATAATCATGCGACATTTTGCCAGAGTAGCTCTTGACTATTTGCCTCGAATAAATGTCAAATTCTTTGTTGTTGGACATGTACTAAACATCCTGCTTATATATTAAAACATTCAGCAAAGATAACAATGGTTTACACTTATGCATTACACTTTTCAATTCTACTTCTTGTATTATGGGCTAAATGCGGAGTTAGAAGATTGGAGTGAAATATCAATTTTAAAGTTGTACATATCTTATCTATAGGCTAAGTTCCATAAATTTATTCAACCTTATTAATGAAGATAACTCGAAAACAGATTTTGCAAAGAAAGGGTTGGTCGGGAGAGAACGTCCCAGTGATATCTGGCCCTCTAACGCTTCGCTATGAATACCCCATTCGTTGGATTGCTTCTACTCTCATTTCCTAATACCCTGTCCTCTTGTAGGTGGTCAATTACTCGATGTATAATATTTCTTCACATAGCAATTATCGTTTACATGTTGCTTACTAGTTCTATACGTGTGTTGTATGCTAGTTCTATACATGTGGTGTATGCTAGTATGCCTTGGCTTCAGTTTACATTTGACTTTGTTATGCCCACTTAATCTCCCGTATGAATTTAATACTCATCTGGATTTGCACGTATCATGTTTACATTTGCATTCAAATGCTTTTAATGAGTTCTTGATCCCCATCCATCGAACGCCTTCTTCCGTTCTCATCTCTTAATATCGTTATAATAATGCCCGATCAGGGGAGAAAAATAGTCAGTTATGTAGACCTTCGAGGGCAAACATTTAAGAGCAAAACGTAAACCCAATTTTGAGGAAAAGAGCATACTTTTAAAGAGAAAAGTTTTGCATCAGTTCAAACAAGCCTTCACAAATAGCAGTACTAAATTTGTTGAGGATCCCTTGTAATTCATCTGTACCTTTAATGAAGAAAGAAAGAAAAGAATTATATATGTATATATTAATTTTTTTATATAATATATATATATATATATAGTCACGCACAAACATACGCACAAGAATCCACGTAGTTCAGAGTACCTTGCTCTAGGACTAGATAGAGAGCGAAGCGTGAGAGGACTAAACAAAGTATATTGTACCATGCGTTATGAGTCCTGACACGCAAAACAACGGAAGGTAACCAAAGGTTGTCATAGTAAACTTCCACAAAAACATTTACAACTTCATCACTGTCTAACGCAATGCGAAAGTAGCCGAGTGAATGTCAATATCCCTAGAATCCAATTTTTGTTTGAAAACTGGGTTGCTTCTCCTACTCCTACTGCAGCTCAAATGATAACAAAGATGAATAAGGAAAAAGGTACAACTTATGCCAAGAACCAATAAGGTCATGTAGAGAACTACTGTGAAGTCTAAGTGGAATAAATAGAAAGGCAGAATACTTGCGAGCAAAAGAAGAATACATAATCATGAGCAAGAGAACGGAAAGGACTTGAGACATACCTTGTTAATACTTGAAACCAAACAATGATTCATATCGAAAACAACCCAAACATAGCAAAGATATATCTTGTTAATATCTAAAAGAAAATTTATATTTGTATAAAAAAGCGTACAAAAAATAACAAAGTTATTTGATGATACATTCTAAACTACTGAAAAGAAAGATGAACCGGTGAAGTAAACGGAGAATGACCCTTCTTCCTTACTTCACCGGTGGACGGGTGTGAGAGGAACCCTAGGACAAGTCAAGTGTGTCCCGTGCCAAAATGCATGTAATAATCAGCATACATGCACACTTGCAGACAAATATCCATTAAATAGGAGACATCGAACATGCAAACAAGCATCCGTGCAAAAGTAATCTGTTACTGCAAGTGCAAGCTGTTTTAGAGTACAGGCTGTTGGCATTAGTGGGTTTCAATTATAGCTTTGAAGGGGATATCTATGGATAAATGATAAATTTCAGAACTATTTTTAGTGAACTTAGTAACATGATGAGATGTTAATAAATGAACATACCATAATTGGTGATAAGGGGTATGTCGGGCCAATGTGCATTCATTTATAAAATTCAGGTGTAATTAAACGGGATGTTTAGGAATGCCCGTAATGAAATAAATAATTATACAAATAGGTGATGTGGTTTAATAATAGGATAGCCACGAGGTTGGTTGGGTGGGTTTTGGAGTGAGATATTTGAAATTTGTTTGCGTATCCCAAATGCGGCTCTGAACTATTCAAAATCCCAACTCAAATTTGGTATCTTGAGAGTGCAAATGCTCTTTCTGTCAGTCTACTAAATGGCATTTTTGTAGTTAGCATTGGTGTGGTTGTTCATTTCCATAGATTAGTGCGGCACTAGATAGCTCAAGTAATGGAAAATGATCTGTGCCGCCCTGTATCAACCAAGAAATTGATTGGGGGTCAAGAGATTTTACTCCAAAAGGGTGGTGATAATATAGCAATGGGAGATCAGGTACCTTGTTGTAGTGGAAGAGGCTCACTTTTGGATGCAGATCCAAAATTTATAGACTCAAGTTTGCATTCGCAACCTTAATCATCATTAGGGAAATTTGGAGAATTGTTGAAGATGGATTCTTTTAAACCTTGCAAAGCTAAAGAGTTTCCACCCATTGACGCGAGTGGCAAAAGGATTGCCGTCCAGGTCTGCCAGTTGAATAGAGCCATTGACATATATGTGCATCATGCGATACGGCCCCATCCACCTTAAATGTAATTTTCCTGGAAAAAATATGCGGTGATTGTCATATAACAATACAAAGTCCCCCTCCTGAACAGCCATAGGTTTGATTCTTTTATCGTGCCTGACCTTCCGTTGTTCTTGAATTTCCTTTGTAGTTTGCATTGCATCATCTCTTTTCTCTTCCAACCACATCAATTGATGGATCCAAAGATCTTGGCTTTCTTCCTCCGACAAGCGTTCTTCACAAAGAATTTGATATGTCGGTACTTCAAATTCAACTGGTAATATGGGATGCAATCCGTATGTCAGGAAGTAAGGAGTTTGCTTGGTAGTAATCTTTTTAGTTGTTTGATATGCCCACAAAGCTATAGGTAACTTCGTGTCCCAGTCATAGGCATAATTGATTGTCACCTTATTCAAAATTTTGCACAACAATCCATTGGCCTTCTCCGTGATCCATTCACTTTTAGGTTGTAAGACATGGTCTTCCAATGTTTAATTTGGAAGTACTTGGTAAACGCTTCCACCATCGAGTTCAAAAAATGGGTCCTCGATCATTGACCAATTCCAGAGGACACCCGTAATGGGAAATGATGTTTCGGAAGAAAAATTATGCAATTGTTTGTGCATCATCTCTTCATGTTGCCTCTGCTTCCACCATCTTGGTAGCATAATCGGTACATACCAAGATGTACCTCTTCCTCGTGACACGGGTTAAATAGGGCCCACAAAATCAATACCCCATTTCTCAAATGGGGCCAGGGAAAAAATTGGTTTCAAAGGCCACTGGGAAGTTGCCGTCGGTTTCCTTGTTCTTTGACAGGCATCACAACTTCAAATATGGGCACAAGTATCTTTATACATCATAGGCCACCAATACCCTGCTGAAAGAATTTTCTTCACCGTATCTTTTAGGGCATAGTGTCCTCCTGATGCTTTCAAGTGTAAGGATTCAATGACTCCTCCAACTTTGTATGCTTCCAAACATCTCCGAAGTACTTCATCTTTGCCCATCTTAAACAAAATGTTGTGTTTTAATTGGTACGGTCCCTTTTTCCGGAGGAAGACTGCCCTTTGCTCCGGGTCCAGCCCCTCAAGACAATGACATGTATGCAAATAGTGATATTCTGCCGCATACCTCATACTTCGAACAGCCATTAAATGATATAGCTCTTCATCAGGAAACCGATCATTGATTTCCAAGTCTTAGTCTTGAGTTTCTAACCTGGATAAAAAGTCCGAATTTGAATGCAAAGCTCCCTTCCTTACTTGTACAGTGTATGTGAATTCTTGTAACAACAAGATCCATCATGCAATTTGCCTGGACAAATCTGTCTTCTTGACCAAGTGTTGTAATGCATAATGGTCAACATAGAAGAAAAACTCGTATCCCAACAGGTAGTGGTGAAATTTCTTGCAGGCATAAACCATTTTGAGTGCTTCTCATTCAATCATCAAATAGTTCTTTTCTGAGACTGATAATTGTCGGTTGGTGTAATATACCGGGTAGTCCTTATTCTTCTTGTCCTTTTGACTTAAGACAACTCCGATTGCCATGGACAAAGTGTCCACATATTTGGGGTATCCCAATTTGGGGCCCTCATAACTGGTGCTTCAACCAGTTTCCGCTTCAATACTTGGAAAGCATCTTCTTGCACGACTTCCCACAAGTAGTCTTTGGACTTCTTCAGTAGCTTTGTAAGGGGTGCAACCAGCACTGCATAATTTGACACAAAGCGTCTGTAGTATCCGACATGTCCTAAGAAGGCTTTTAGTTCCCGAATATTATTCAGGGATTCCAACATTGAGATTACTTTGACCTTCTCGACATCAACTTCAATACCTCGGCTTGACACCCAATGCCCCAAAAGAATTCTCTCTTCCATTGCGAAGAAACATTTCTCCGGGTGTAATGACAAACCGGCAAAACAACATCTTTCAAAAGTTTTGCAAAGGTAATCCAAATGTACATCTCTTCGTCCAAACACACAAAAATCATCAATGAAGACTTCCACAAATTTGCGCAGAAAATCTTTGAAGATTGCATTCATCATCCATTGGAAAGTAGCGGGAGCATTACACAACCCAAAGGGCATTTGATTGTACACAAAGGTGCTCCAACTGGTGGTGAATGTAGTTTTATCCTTGTCCTCTTCTTGGATGGATATTTGATTGTATCCTGAAAATCCATCGAGAAAACTATAGCAAGTGTGACCAGCTACTTGGTCTAGAATTGTATCAGTAAAATGCAAAGGATGATGGTTCTTTCTTGTGATTGCATTCAATTTGCAAAAATATTGGCACACTCAAATCTTTCCAGTCTTCTTCTTTGGAATGATGACAATGGGGGAAACCCACTCACTGCTCAAGATAGGAAAGATTATTCTGGCGCCTAATTACTTGTCAATTTTTTCTTTCACCAAGAGGGAGTACTTTGGGTTCAGGCAGTATTGTCTTTGCCAAACTGAAAATGCAACTTCAACCAGATCAATCCGGTGTTCTTCAAATTCTTGTGGAATTCCCGGCATTTGATCAATAGACTAGGAAAATACATCCTGGAATTCTATAACAGGGCAATGTATCCTGCCAACTCCTTTGCAGTGACTGTCTTCAAAATCTTCAAAGTTTTTCTTTCAGTCAAGACCACATCTTGATAGTCATCGGGGTTAATGACACCTTCCACGTGGCTCACTCGGCTCAATCCGAGATGTACTACTGTCAAACCCCCTTCCTCCAAGTCTTGTTCACCCGAGGCGATGTTGTATAGGTCTTCATCTTTGACCTCTACCTCGTAGCATTCTAGGTAATTAACTTGGACTTTGTCTTCAGAGTCCTCGGAAGACGAAGACAATGAATCTTTGGACTCATCTTCATCTTTTGACAAAGTAGTTTCCCCAAGGTGAGGAACCTTTGTCCAACTTACGGTCACCAACTTTTGCTCTTTGGACGAAATGTCTTTAAATCTTAATTTTTGCTGGTGCCAATCCACCATGACATGTGCACTGTACAACCAGGATCTTCCGATCAAGAGAAGATAACCAGTTTTGGTTACTGGTCGTAGCATAATGTAATTCAATTTGAAGGGCACCCTTCCTATGATTGTGGTGATATTTGACAGCATGCCCAAGGACCGTCTCTTGGTTTGATCTGCAAATTTCAGAATTCGGGGTGTTGGTTCAAATGTTGTATACCTCAGTCAATGTGCAGTGTCTTCTATCATGACATTCACACTCGACTCTGAATCAATGGGTATGGATGTGATCATACAGCCTGCTATCTCCGCATCCACCTCAAGAGATCCCAAATCTTCTTGTTTGATATGATAAATTGCGGGCAAGTCTTTCTTGGTCATTGCCCTTACTTTCTTGAGGGCTGAACTCAGCTGCTTTTTGTACAGCTTGTTGTCCTCCCACAATTGTTTAAATGTGACATTAGCACTTGTAGATGCCATATCTGCCACAATATCGTATTGTGGAACTCCTCCCATTTCACCTGCTTTGCCTTTGTCTTTGGATCTGAAGTTTGTGCTTGTTCAAAGTGGACTTCAGGGTGCTTAAGGATGGTAATCGAAGTGCGTATGTCCTTGACCCGATGATCATTGGGTTGACAAACTTTGGCTTGGATCAAGTATTTAACTTTGGACCTGATATCCGCCGGAAAAACTGGAGGTTGTGTCTTTGTATTCTCCTCCAAACTCATCTCTCGTGTGCAAAGTACTACTTCCTTAATTTCTTTCTGCAAGGCTTTTGCTAGGACCTTTTCCTCCTTAACAAAAAGGATAGCTTTTGGTCGTAGTCTCTTTGTTTTTCGTGAAGACAAAGACGTAGTACTCACTTCTTTGGGAGCTCGATTCTTCCTCCCCGCACTAGTTTCTACCTTCAAAATTTCAAGGTCCGGCCATTCTCCTTCTGAAGCGGGACTCCCTTCTTGAGGTCTCTCTTCCTCAATTGTGATAAAATTCACATTTGTACCCCCCTTTGCCTGGAGCACAACACGCTCAACGGAGGTATGTACATACTTTATAGGGTGCTTTGGATTGGGTGGTTGTGAGCACTGATTTCTTGTGTGCCCCAATCCTTTACAATTTCCACAAAGAGGCACGTACCCAATTTGCCATCTTGGCTCTAGACAATTTGGAGACCAATGTCCCATCGAGCCACAATTGTAACAAGCACCCGATGCAACATTTTGAGGTCTATTTTTTCCACTCATTGGTGGTCTTCATGGGGAAGCATTAGTATTGTGCTCTTGTGGTCCATACTTGGGACCTTGATATGATGTGCTCGCTGGAGATTGTATTTCTTGGGTTTGGTATACAGACTCTTCTTCCTCACCCTGGTCCCATCCGGGGACCCAATCAATTTGTTGCACTGGAAATGAAGTGCGGGTCAGACACTCCGTATTAACGTGGCCAGATTTACCACACGCAGTGCACCATACATTTGGTCGACCAAATGACGGGGGCTTTCTTCGGTCCTTAGCCCCAATCATCTGGATCTTGAAATCCGCAAACACTTTAATAAGAGTCTCCAACTTCTGATCCGCCTTAGGTACATTCTTTGCTAGCGGTGTTACTGGCTTCTTTCCTCTGTGTCTTTGTATTCTCCACGGCTTGGTTTCTTTGTCGGATTCCAAAGAAGAACTCGAAGATGTAGAGGATTCCTCCAAAGAAGGGGAGGTGCTGCGAGAAGCTCTTTGTCTAGGCTTCTTGCTCTTCTTCTCCCAATTTCTTTGGTTGCTAGATGAGTGAGAGTGAGCCGCCTCATATTGGGCAACATGTTTGAGTACTTTGTCCAAGGAAGTTACATTCCTCTCATTGGCAAAGATTCAAATCTCCGGTGAAAGCCCTCCAAGAAACCAGGTAAAGGCTTGGGCATCGGAATAACCCACCACATTGGATTGTTTTGGAACTTGGTTCAATAAGGCCATGAACCGCTTAGAGTAATCTCTCAATCTTTCCTTCTTCCCTCGATCCAAATCATTAAGTGCTGCAAAGACACGTGTATCATAATCCACTTCCTGAAATCATTCCAAGAAGCCATTTCGTAAGTCTACCTAGTTTGCTGGTGTGAACCCCTTCTGAGTTACATGGGTGTACCAACTCCAAGCTTTCTTTCGGAGTAGACTTGGAAAAATCTGTAGTCGATCCGCGGAGTCATGTTCCTTGTTGGCAAAGGAAATGACTTCAAACTCCTTGATAAATTTGTCAGGGTCTTTGTCTTGTTCTGTCCCCTTATACTTCTGATAGGCGTGTTGGGTCACAGGTAACAAAGTCATCGTTCAATGCGACAGAATTGGCTGTGGTAAGTTTGAACTTGTGGGAACCAAAGAGCTACTTGGTATGGACGTCATGTTGTCTGCCCAAGGGTTCCAATTAGTCAAGTTCAAAGTGGGGTCTTCTTTGACAATTTCTTCTTCTCTGGTTGTGTCGACTTCAACCCGATTAGAAGTAAGCGGTTCCACACCTTCAACTTGGTCTTTGAAATTTCTTTGGGACAACCAGGGGATTGTTTGTACAAGATGTTGACACTCTTCTTCCGTAAGTGTTCATGCTGTCTTTTTGCAAACAAACTTCTTAATGAATTCAACTTCCTTTACAGCTTTAGGGGAAGTCAATGTACTGGGTCGTAATGCATATGTCTGCCCGCTCGAGTCTTTCTTCTTCTTGGAAGACGGGACAAAAAGTAGCCTTGTCACCCTCCTTCACGTCTCTTTTGTTTGAGTCCTCACAAAGATTCTTGAACTTCATGAAGAAGTTGAAAGTCCAATGCTTCTCGCTTAGTCTCGGCCAAAGTAGATTGGATCTTCATACGTTCTTCTTCACGATGCAATGTTCATCTTTGGACTCTCTCTTCCTGTTGCTCTCTTGATGCATACATTCATATTGCTTTGACGCCCAGTTTCAAATTTGTCTTTGTATTCTTCCACTTCCGAGTTTTGTATTACCGGCAGCGGCGCCAAAAATCATATGACAACCCGGCAAATATCACTTTTGTGGTAATTGGGTAAGTAAAGTTCATTCTTGCAGAGATACAATTCAGAATTGGTCAAATACAAAGTCAAATAGTAACATGTAGTTCTTCTTGGTTGCGTCTTTAGTCTCTCAGGTAGCAACTACACCCAGAAGAGAGTAACAAGCTCACAATCTTGACAACTTGTCACGAATATACACACACATAATAAATTCTGTCCAAACAACTCTTGATTGTGATGATTTAGATTCTCCCGAAGATGGCACTTCACTGCAAAGAACAATTTCACCTCAAAATTGTGTTCCACCACTCCACTGAAGGCACAACTTCCTCGATCAAAATTGCTTCACATCAACTTTGTGTTGCACTCACGAATGAAGAATACTACCAACACTACAATTCCTCTTAGATCTGTCAAGGCATTACTCCAATGCACATCACTCAAGATCGAACACACAGAATGAAGATCAAGTTTGCAGAATCCAACATCTACAAACACACTAACTTGCACTTTGGAATTCTCCACACACTCACAAACACAAACACAAAATTGACAATCGGAATTAAGCTCAAGCGACAAGCACTGAAAATAGCATTTTGCTTTATCTATCTTCAAAAATATGAATACTAAACAACATAGTATTGCGAATGCTCCCTTTAAATACTAAAGCAAACGGTAGTTCTCTTCCTACTATACCGCTTCCTAACATCTCTTCCTACCTATAGATCAAAACTGACAATACATCTCTTCATATTTGCCTCTTCCTATCTCAAAATTGGTACTTACACCGATCCGATGTCTACCTTATCATCGGCTTCCAAACCCGATGATCTTCCTACTACTTCTCCTTCTTTGGGTATATTTAATTCTACCAATTCCTGCACTAATTCAACTACTTCTACACTACAATCTACAATTAAGCTCATGGGTAATCCATATACTTCCTTATCTCTTGACCCACTCTTCTCTAATGTCTCTAATAATAAGTCCGATGACACCTGAATTCCTACTTCTGCAACATCAGACTTCCTCTCCGCTGTTACACTATTCCTAATTTTCTCTAACTACGAATTGACTAAATCTAATCTGAGACTTACGTTGTCTTTTACTTCTAACATCTTTTGATCTACTTGCTCCCTTAATCGGATCAGCAACGTGTTCATATCTACATCTTTGGCTTTTCTGTTCCAAGTTTCCTACACAAGTAACTTTAACTCATGTAGACGTGCTTCTTCCAATCTCCCTTTAGCCTCCGTGCCCAAGATTGCTCGCAACTTTCCTGCAACTTCTCCTACTAATTCTGACTCATACCCTTGAGATCACTCTGCCTTCAACTCTTTGCGGTACATCTTCAACTCATCTTTGTACTCAACAACAAGCATCTTCTTCTCCTCCGCATACTGTGCACTCTGTAACTCAGCACTTCATACCAGCTCTTGCAATTGTCCTTCTTCTTCATGCTTGACTGCTAACTCCCTCTGCCATGCTTGATCCTTCCCAGCTGCACTCTTCTTCAAGTTGTCCAACTCTTGCTCCATTATTGATGCCTTTGCCTTCAAATGAATATTCTTGATGCGCACATCACTCACTTCCTCCTTCATTTTGCTCAGCCACATTGCCTGCTCCTTCAATTCCCCTGCTTGCTTCTGCAGTTCTTTCCCTCTTGACTTGCAGCTCTCTTTTAACATCTCGAAAGTCTTCTTCTTCAAGACTTCCTCTCTCCAAAGTTCTCCAATTTCTTCATTTCTTCGGACTTGTTGCTCCTGCAACCCCTTCACTTCACTCAACAGATGCTTCACTACCTGCAACTCATTCATCACCTTTCTACGATCTTGGGGAATTACTTTCTGGTGCTCCTTCAGTAGCTCCAACAACGGTGTGACAACCTTTGTTAGATACAGTATCCTACCAAAGTTATTTTTATCTTTGTCATCGTTTTTGTCTTCATTCTTTGGCTCCTTCATCGGCTCCTTCTGCCAGAGTCGCGATCTTTGTATCTTCAAAGACACCACTTCTAAACTCTCTTCTCTTTTACCAATTGAACTTGGCCCCGTAGGATACTCCTCCTTTTCCTCTAGTCTCTGCTTATCCACCACCAGGGCTATGCAATGACTCATTGTTCCAGGTACTTTGTCAATCATCACATGACAAGCTTCACTCACTCCCACCGCTTGCTGAACCTCAAGTTCCCCCTCACTCTCACTTCCAGACTTTGTAAGGTGAGTTCATCCTCTTCTGATTCCTCTCCTTGCGACTCTAATTCCGATGATGCTTCTCTCACCATCTTCTTACTCTGCACAACCAGTCTTTAAGTCTTCCTTTGAGCTAGAGGCAACTTTGCTTCTTTGGGTTTATTGCGCTTCTTCTTCTTTGGACTTGTGACTTCTTCCATCTTCCATTGTCTTGTCTTCAAGAAGTGTTCATCATTGGCTCACAGATGTGTCACAAGTCCAAAGTGATCCCCGTCGGTTCCCTTGCTTCCTTCCCCAACACTAACCTCCAATCCAACTCAGTCCATCGAGCCGGATTTCCTCTCTTCCCTTCAACTTTGGGACCCTCCTCACAATTACTGGCAGCTATCTTTGCCATCACTCTTGGGAAACTAAAATTCTAGTTCCATGCTAAAAATGTAATACAAAGTCTATTCAAGACCTCGATTCTGGCTACCACATCTAACCTACAAATTGCAAAACTTCACACCGCCAGAGCATTTGTGACCTTCTTTGCCATGATCTGCTCTCTTGTTCTTTGACACTAAAAGACTATGCCCTCTCTTGGACGAGACACTCTAACCTCTTTTGGATTTTGGAAAATTGCACTCTCAATTGGCTTCCGGACACGCATTACTGCATGAAAACTACTCAAAGGAATTGGAAATTTACTTGGCATATTCAACTTGTCCCTGCGCAATCACAATTTTATATTACCCCAAATTGCAATCATTCTTCAGTCAATTTCAAATTTGACTTTCACTCTTCTGCGTGTTGATGTCTGGTCATTGTCAAGACATGCTTCTTTTGCCTTCGCCGTTTCTTGAAGTGTACTTTCTTGCCATGTACCAAGGTTGTTAGACGGTCTTCGTATCACCTACGCTTTCCGACCCAAAGACAATGCTCTTCGGACTTTTTTCCGTTGTACCCTTCTTCTGAGTACCTCCATCATTGGATCCAATCTCGCCTTCTTTGGATTTCCTCCAAAGTCACTTCCGTCCATTCTTCTTTTGCAATTCAGCTTTCTGTGCTTACTTCTTCCCTCAAATGCTAATAAACAGAAAAAAAAAATGTGGGCACCACAAACTCATAAGCACCCAATCTTGTGGAATGCCACCTGGTGCCGTGAGTAGCATAAGGCAATGGTGCTTGTTGTTGGGATGGCACTCAAAGCCATGTGATGGTGCTTGAACAGTGGGGATGGCACTTGTAGGTGCCAATTAATGACCAATCAAACATAAAAGAAGTCACATAGAACACAATAATGATCCACAAGAGTTTGACAAGGAGATTGAGAGAAAATGTGATAAAAGGTATGAGAGAGAATATGATACATAAGATGTGTATAAAGGTACATAAGATGTGTATAAAAGGAGAGCCACTAAAGCATGTAACTATGCTAGAGGAGAAGGAGGTGAAGAAGTCATGGTGTAGAATTCATGCTAATGCATCCTCAAATCTACTCCAACATACATGATGTTGAATCCGGAATGGACTCAATGACCACCAAAGAGGCCACTCTCTCTCTCATCTAAGGGTTGGTGCCTAATACTGGTAGCAAGAAAAGAATACTACTATAAGAAATCAGTCTACCTGATGTCCACTCCTCTTCTGCCCAAATAATAGTAGGTCTATCATGAACAAATCTATCCAAAGCACTCATCAAAGGGCTGAATGAGCAAGTGTATGAAGTTCTCTCTACCTTGTAAGGATGGAAGTGGTTAGGATGGATAGCACCATGTGGATGGTTCCTGTAATAAGAGAGTGAAAAAAAGTCTAGGATAAGAAGATCACAAAGTGCTAAACCTAATGTAGTGAGATGCTCATATGATCTAATTTTAAGTCCTCTAAACTCATTCTCTTGTTGGACTGTGAGCCGGCCTGTCTCTCACTCAGGATAAACCTCTGATGGCTATTATGGTAGCGCACCATGGACTAAGAAGGCAAGGAACCCCAACTCCATCATACTCCTCCAAGGCTAACACTCCAAGACTCAAGACATTGCTCACTAGAGAACTCAATGAGAGAGAGATAGTTGCAAATGAAAGGATGATGAGTACCTCCTCACTCCTTGTTTATATACTTGTGAAATAGTTACGTACCAAAGTTACTAATTACCGTAGTAACTCAAGTTACTAGACTAAAAGTCAAGTAAAGTCAAAAAGTAGAAAGGAATATCCATTCACATGGGCATATTCCCCTTATCTTGACCCAACCACTAAAGCAAGGATTCCTTCACATGGGCTATCCTTGGACTAAAGAAGAATCCAAAACAAAAAGGCTTGCGGGCCCAAGAGTTCTCAACTCTTTCCCCAAAGCCAAACACCTAGGAATAATACCAAGTCAACACACTAAAATCCAAAATAGTGGTGCTCATCTTTTCTACTTCCTCTAAAGTAAGGTCCCATCTATCTTAGCTATGACTAACTTTAGCTAACCATGACTAATATAGAACCATCCTTTATCTCTATATAAATAATATCTCTTAAGTACTTGTAATACCAAGCTAAATATCACAATACCACACACATGCACAAATGGGTGTTACATTTACCCCCGGACTAAGTTTTCACTTTGTCCTCAAAGTGAAGGTCTCTCTACCTTCTATGGTACATCTTCAACTTATCATGGTTAATCCTATCAAAGTGTCTTCCTCCCAACTCCTTGAGATCATAAGTGTAATTTCCCCACACCTTCTCTACTATGAAAGGTCCAAAGTACTTAGGCAAAAACTTCTTTTGTACTCTCTTGAATCGAATGGAATCAAACAACATTACCCAATCACCTTCTTTGAAAGGCTCCACCTTCTTCTTGCCTTGCCTCTTGTCATAGCTCTCCTTTTGTTTCCTTTGGGCTTGCTCCACTCGAACCATAGCAACTGCTCTTGCCTCTTCCAACTCCATGAGTTGATCCTTCCTTGACTTCTCTGCATCACTTCCTTGTGCTTTCTTCAATCTCCTATGAATGCTTTGGAAGGTAGGAAGATCAAAGTGAATAGGTAAGGTAGACTCAATACCATACACCAATTGGAATGGAGAATATCCAGTGGAAGTCTTCATGGTTGTCCTATACTCCCACAAAACTGCATGAATCCTCTTGTCCCAATGATGTTTAGCCCCCTCCATTTCTGCATCTTTGGCCAACATCATGCACAAGGTCTGATTGGTTCTCTCTGCCAAGCCATTGGAATTTGGCTTATAGGATGTAGTTACTCTATGTGTGATAGAGAAATGTCGTAGCATGGCTGTAGTAATGCTTCCTGTAAACTCTCCTCCTCTATCAGAAACCAACTCCAAAGGGCATCCAAACCTAGTGATAATCCGTTCATAAAGAAATCTACCCACTTCATCTTCATTCTTGTCCCTCAATGGTCTAGCCTCAACCCACTTGGTAAGGTAATCAGTAACTACCACAATGTACCGATTGTTCCTTGGGGTTCTATTGAGAGGTCCTACAAAATCAATTCCCCACTTCTCAAAGGGTCCTAGCAATGGAATTGATCTAAGTGGTGGAGTGGATGTAGACTTTCTAGCAAAAGCTTGACAAACATGACAAGTTTTGCAATAATCAAGACAATCCTTGAAAATCCCTCTCCAATGGTAACCTGCATCTAGAATCTTGAAAGCAGTCACCTTTCCTGCAAAGTGTCCTCCACATACTAAACCTTCATGAAACTCCTTTATGAGTAGGATAGACTCTTCCTTACCCACTGCTCTTCGAAGTAGACCATCTGCTCCTTGGTGAAAAAGAATATCATCCACCATTGTGTAAGGTCTAGATCTTGCTGCAAGGGCCTTCCTCTCCCTAGCATGCATCCCTTCTGGATAGTTACCTCTTGTCACAAAATCCACAATCTCCTTGTACTCCATTGGAATCTCTTGAGTGACTGAGATTGTCATGAGCTCCTCATCCGGGAAGGAATCATCTACTGGCTCATCTCCATCATGATCATAGGCTCTAGATAACAAATCAGCATTTGCATGTTTCTTTCCTGGCCTATCCTCAATTGTGTAGTCATACTCAGACAAGAGTATCATCCACCTTGCTAGTCTCCCTTCAACATTAGGCTTGTTGAAGATGTACTTCAAAGCCTTGTGATCCGTGACAATTGTGGCTTTCCCTCCAATCAAGTAGTGTCTAAACTTCTTGAGACCAAAGATCACTGCCAACCCTTCTCTCTCTGTGACAGAGTAGTTCTTCTCTGCTGAAACCATCTGCCTACTAGCATAAGCTATTGGATGATCATGCCCATCTTGGTCTAATTGACTAAGAGTGCATCCTATAGCTACATTAGAAGCATCAGTGTAGAGGATGAAAGGCTTACTCCAATCAGGTTTAGCAAGAATTGGAGCTACAACAAGGGATTGCTTGAGCTCCTCAAAAGCTTTGAGAGCCTCCTTGTCTTCCAAAATCACCATGTAATCTACACCCTTCTTCATGTAGATGGTCAATGCATAAGCCTTGTTGGAAAATGAGAAGATGAACCTCCTATAGTACCCAACCATTCCCAAGAATTGGCGTAACTTTGTCAAGCTTGAAGGGAATGGAAGGTCTGAGATTTTCCTCACCTTCTCAGGATCAACTGCTATTCCATCCTTGGAGATGATGTGCCCCAAAAGTAGACCTTCTTCACATCCAAAAATGCACTTCTCTGGGTTGAGTGATGCATTTGCCTCATCCAAGCGTTGCAAGACTTTGATTAGGTGCTCAAAGTGCTCCTCCTTGCTCCCATAGACACAAAAGTCATCAATGAAATCTCTCACAAATTTCCCAATGAAAGGTTCAAATACCTTGTTCATGAACCGTTGGAATGTGGCTGGAGCATTGCAAAGCCCAAAAGGCATGACCTTGAAAGCGTAAGTTCCCCAAGGTGTGGTGAATGTGGTGAGTTGTTGATGCTCTGGTGCAATCTTTATTTGGTTATATCCACTATAACCATCTCCAAAACTGTACCTCTCATGACCTGCAACCTCCTCCAAGATCTCATCAATGAATGGCAATGGGTAGTAGTCCTTCTTGGTAACAGCATTAAGCTTCTTGTAATCCACACATACCCGAAGCTTGCCATTCTTTTTCTTCACAATGACAATTGGAGACACCCATTCTGAATTCTCCACCTCAAAGATAAATCCAGCCTCCTTGAGCTTATCAATCTCCTCCTTCACAACCAAAGATATTGGTGGGCTAATGCGACGTTGCTTTTGGCGGATTGGTCTTGCATGTGACTCCACCTCTATCTTGTGCTCCTCCAAGGTGACTTCCTTCAAATCCTTGTAACTAAAAGCAAACACATGGATGAACTTGCGGAAAATCTCCTCAAATCTCACCTTCTCCTCCTTGGTAACATTTGGGCCATACTTGAGGGTAGATAACCTTCTCTCTACCTCCTCAAGTGTCAATGGTGATTTATCTGGGTCCTTCAAAACCTCTGGCTTAGGTGCAAAATCCATAGCACACAAGGGATACACATCTGAATCAGATTCAGATTCATCTTCCTCCGTGGAAGTCTCCTCTTCCATGCTTGTGTCCACACCTGAAGCTCCTTCTTCAGAATCTGATTCCCAATAATTAGAAGATGGGGTATCTGAATGTGAAGTGTTGGTGGTGTTAGTCACAGGAACAGTGACTCTATGGTTTGATGGCCCAATCCTCAAGTACCCTTTGTGCCATCGATCAGTTGTGCGTGCTGCTCTCAACCATGGCCTCCCAAGAAGTAAGTCATAGCTTGAATCCTTCAAGACTTGGAAAGTCATGAGATTTTGAACTCCCATAACTGAAACTACCACCTTATCCATCACCCCTACTGGTCGAACTTGTTGCTTGTTTGCCATGCTCACCACAAATGTTGAAGGTCTTGAGGGTATCATACCCAACTTCTTCATCAACCTTTCTGACATGGCATTCACTGCTGATCCTCCATCAACCAATGCATCCTTGATGTTGTGACCATTCACTCTCACATCAATCTTGGAGGCATATTCACAAGCCTCCCATGGTGCTGGCTTGGCATCCACCACCCCCATTGATACTGGAACTTTTGCCTTCTTCTTCTTTTTGCTCCTTGTAGAACTCAAACCACCTCTAAGCTCCTTTCTCAAGGTAGGGTTCAAAGCAATTAATTGGCCCACTGTGATGTTAGCCTTGTGACTACCAACATCCTCCAACACATTGTAGTTCCATTGTTGCTTTGAGATCAAGAAGTCCTCCATCCCCAACTTCTTCCTTGGAGTCTTTGTTGTTGATGGTGTTGAGGTGCGAGTGCTCCTAGTAGACATAGGAGTATCCTTGCTTGAAGTAAATCCTTGAGAAGAGTGAACATCCTCTGCAAAACAAGCTCTCTTCTTCTCTTGTGCCAAAAGCTCCAAATTAGGACCCTTGGAGTTTGAGCACTCTCCCTTCTCATACTTGCTCTCAACCACATCTATGGATGCTATCCCCTTACCTTTGTTGGGATTAGGAGCCACTTGGGTTTCACTACCTCCCTCTTTCCCTCTATTGGCTCCCTCATAACCCCTTCCTCCATGGTAAGTGGAATTTGGGCAATTCCTTTGGATATGGCCTCTTCCCCCACAACCAAAACAATTTCTATCATTGAAATTGTTGGCTGGTTGGCCTCCTCTATATGGATGGTTTCCATAACTCCTAGGCCCTCTCCCTACATTCTGATCCACCTCTCTCTTCTCCCATAATTGCACCACATTGATCTTGAGATCTGCAAGTTGTTCTGTGATGGTTTGGAGTGGATCTTTTAGTGGAGGTGCAAGAACTGGAGCAACTACTACTTGTGGTGCAACCCTTGTCACCAAAGTATCAGAAGTTCCACCATACTTGTAGCCTTGAGGAGGATGCACAACCTCCTTCACCACCAAATCACTTTCATCCCCTTCCAAACTCTCCTCCATACGAATTGCGATCTTGATAGCTTCAACCTTGGAAGAAGGTTTCTCATATCTCACCTTGCTTCTAATTTGTGGTCTCAATCCTCCCACAAAATTCTTGGTGAGCATGGCCCCTATGCCAATCATTGTAGTCTCCACATCATCCCCTCCCTTCCTCAACACTATGCGAAATCTGGACTCCAATTTTTCCACTCTTTCCACATAGACTCTCACTTTCTCTCCATCTCCTTGCTTGAGAAATGTAACCTCACTCATCAATCTCTCATAACTCTCATCAGGAAGAAAGTTCTCAATGAGTGCTGAAGTCAAAGTCTCCCAAGACTCCTCTTCCCCCTCTCTCCTCTCTCTCTTTTGGTATTCTGACTCATACCATGTAAGTGCTGCATCCTCAAAGAAATCTGGTAATAATGAGGCCCACTCATTCTTCCTCCTCTCATTGTTTCCTATGCAAGCTCTCTTGAAGTCTCTCACAAAGGCCTCCACATCTTCTCCATCCTTGCCAAAGAAAACCGGAAGTTTCCCCATCTTAACCCCTCACTATCTTTCTTTTCTCTCAATTTTTTTTTCCTCTTTTCTTTTCTCTCACTCTATTACTAATAGAGTATATACATGACTAACACCATCTGAGAATAATCCACTCTAGGGAACACAAAAGGTTCAGGTTGCTCCAAGATTTCTATAGCAACATCAAATCCTAGAGTGCATATTAATCTAACTCTCATGGATAGTTTATCCATAAGTTGAAAGATTATCTCCATCACTAATCTTGAGAACTAGCTGATGAAGGTGGTAGTATTTCTGTAGCTGTACTAAGACTCTCTCCAAGATCCTTCACCAAAGTTTCCAAAAGTGCTTTTACTCCACTACACTCATGTCCTTTTGGAAGTCCTTCAACTCCACAAACCTCACACAACTCCTTGGTCTTAGATCTTCTCCCTCCCAATCTTGGTGAAGAAGGTCCAACATGCAAACCCAAGTCAAGTAAGCCTCTCCTTTCCCTCAATCTCTTGCTCTCAAAGGTCAATGGACATGAACTTGCCTTATGTCCCTTCTCTCCACATAGAAAGCACTTAGACTCACTCTTTCCTCCAAGTGGTGTAGGTTTTTGGATCCTCTCAACACTCTCTTCAAATTCTATTGTAAACTCTCTTTTCCTCAAATCCACCCCTACAATCACCTCAAACCCTTGGGGAACCTTGCATAATCTCAATTTCCACTCTTGATGACCCTCCATGTTCCCAAAGATGAATCTAAACACTCAAACATGCTTTTTGTTGATCTCAAACTTCTCATGCATGAGATCTCCACTCTGCAGAATTGACCCTTCCTCACAATGTCACTCAAATCTCCCAACGAATATGTCACAGTCCTCTAAAATTTTCCACACTTGATCACAACTCTAGGGCGTCCCTCCCTGCAAAATTTTAGATCTTTTCATCGAGCCATTCGGCCTAGACACCTTTCTATTCAGCACTCATATTTCAGATTTGGTCTGAAAACCACCCCCCTCACTTCAAAAACTCATAACGCACTGCGCAAAAATGATCTCTCTCCAATTTTTGTGGCACCAGGTAGGATACAATGCACTGAATTTTCTTGGAAATTTTCAGGACAATTCACTAAACATTGAAGAAATGGCAGACTCTGTACAATTTTCCAGAGAGCATGCAGTTGCGGGAGCACTTTACCCTATCAACTTTCAAAAATTCTAGCCCAGTGCGCATAGAAGCTCTCTCAATAATTTCAAGTGTGCTAACTGAAAGATAACCCAAGCTATCATGTGTAGAAATATCAAGTCCAGATCTCAAACTTGAGATTTTGCCCAAAATCACCTTAATCCCCAAAATCTGCAATCCACCTCACACAATCTCTCCAATTCCTCTCATGTGTACAAGATGTACAAAATCACCTCAAAGACATCATAATGAACTACAGGGTATACAAATGGATCTTGGTTCTCTAACATAAGTTCAGCCCTCTCCTCTCCTAATGTTCTCTCCAAGTGAGCTCTCATAGCCTCCTTCTGCCTAATGTAGAATTGGACGCGGAACATTATCTTACCTTCTAGAGAGGTCCCGGCAACGGAACCAAAAATGTGAGCCGGCCTGTCTCTCACTCAGGATAAACCTCTGATGGCTATTATGGTAGCGCACCATGGACTAAGAAGGCAAGGAACCCCAACTCCATCATACTCCTCCAAGGCTAACACTCCAAGACTCAAGACATTGCTCACTAGAGAACTCAATGAGAGAGAGATAGTTGCAAATGAAAGGATGATGAGTACCTCCTCACTCCTTGTTTATATACTTGTGAAATAGTTACGTACCAAAGTTACTAATTACCGTAGTAACTCAAGTTACTAGACTAAAAGTCAAGTAAAGTCAAAAAGTAGAAAGGAATATCCATTCACATGGGCATATTCCCCTTATCTTGACCCAACCACTAAAGCAAGGATTCCTTCACATGGGCTATCCTTGGACTAAAGAAGAATCCAAAACAAAAAGGCTTGCGGGCCCAAGAGTTCTCAACTCTTTCCCCAAAGCCAAACACCTAGGAATAATACCAAGTCAACACACTAAAATCCAAAATAGTGGTGCTCATCTTTTCTACTTCCTCTAAAGTAAGGTCCCATCTATCTTAGCTATGACTAACTTTAGCTAACCATGACTAATATAGAACCATCCTTTATCTCTATATAAATAATATCTCTTAAGTACTTGTAATACCAAGCTAAATATCACAATACCACACACATGCACAAATGGGTGTTACAGCCCACCAAATTTGGCAATGAGATAGATCCTTCTACGTCTCGAGGTAGACTAGAGATTTGTGGTCTGTCTTGACTAAAAATTGATTCTCGCCCAAGTAGTGCTTCCAATGCTTGGTTGCTAGAACGATGGCCAGCTCTTCTCATTCTGTGGTGTGGTAGTTGCGTTCTACCGCTAACAACTTTCGAGAGAAATATGCAATTGGATGCCATCCATCATGCCACTCTTGTTGTAGGACTGCTCCTATTGCTACGCCTGATGCATCTATAGCCAACTTGATTGGACGTTTTAGGTCATACTACTTCAAGATTGGTGCATGTAGCAAGGCGGCCTTCAATTCTTGAAAGGCCAACTCTTGTGCAATTCCCCATGTCCACTTCTTCCCCTTGCCAAGTAGTGCCGTTAAAGGCTATGCAACCTTAGAAAAGTCCTTGACAAATCTATGATAGAATCCCGTCAACCCCAAGAAGCTCTTAAGTTGAGTCTGATCTTCTGGTGCACTCCATTTTTGAATGACCTCTATTTTATCTATCAATACTTTCCCTCTGCACTTACTCTATGCCCCAAGTAGTCTACTTCAAACTTGCCAAACTCACACTTTGAGATTTTGGCATACAACTAATTTTGTCTTAAAATCAGGAAGACCTCTCGTAGATGTTGTTTGTGTTTTGTCATCGTGCTATTGTATACTAAGATATCATCCAGGAAGACGATAACAGACTTATCCAAGTATGGACAAAATATGTCATTCATTAGACTCATGAAAGTGGCAGGTGCATTGGTGAGGCCAAAAGGCATCACAAGATACTCAAAGTGGTCATACTTGGTTCAAAAGACAGTTTTGTACACATCCTCCTCTGCAATTCGGATTTGATTGTAACCACTCCGCAAGTCTAGTTTGGTGAAGTATCTCGATCCATGGAGTTGATCAAATAGGTCATCCATGCAAGGTAAGGGGTACTTGTTCTTCACAGTTTGCTGATTGAGACCCCGATAGTCAATGCACATGCGCATTGTACCATCCTTCTTCTTCACAAACAAGACAAGGGCCCCATATGGTGATACGCTAGGTTGGATGAACTCTTTCTGCAGCATCTCCTCAATTTGAGTCTTACACTCCTCCAACTCATGAGGTGATAGGCGATATGGGGCCTTACAAGGAGGTGTCTTCCTCGGAAGTGTCTCAATTTTGTGATCTACTCGCCTTTTTGGTGGTAATCCTAAGGGTAGATCATTGAGAAAGACATCTTGAAACTCATCCACCACATCCTTCAATTTCTCAAGAATTTGTCCATCGAGTTGTGCACTCTGGACTTCTCTTATTAGACCCATAAAACATCTATCGGTCTTACAAACATTTGCCGTCCCTACGACATATAGAGGCAGTTTCTGCCTATGTGATTTTTCTTTAACCCCAATGATTGACAATTGGTGGGTTCTCACTACTTTCTTCCTCCAATCCACCATAGGATTGTATTGCTCCATCCATGGCATGCCTAAAATTGCATGATAACGAGCTAACTGTATCACTTGCCACTCAATTGCTTCTTGATATTCTCCTATAGAGAGGGTTACCCGTCTAGGTAATGATTCAATCCTCTCTATTTGCCCATTTTGGTAACTCTACTTCTTCACTTCCATCTCTCTCTAGATCCATTCCCAATCTTATTGCAATAGAGCAAGACAAAGAAATTCTTTGTTGCTCCCGGATCTATCAGTACTCTCACTTGATTACCTTCTAGGATTCCATTCACGACAATCAATTGTGAGGTTGCCTTTCGAGATCTTTGCACATTATTCTTCTTCCTTCCCTTGCTTCTCTACTTCTTTATTGAGCCAATAAGGCCGCAAGGTACATTTACTAGTGATCTTCATTTCCCGAAGTAATTTCCACCTCCTCCTCTTCAATGTGCCTCTCCATGTTATTCAAAGATCACCTAAACAAAGGCCGAGGGCCTCTAAGGAAACAAGTGCAATAGTTGGTAGATATGTGCCTAATACGGCCACAATTGTAACAAAGGCGTTGTTCTCCTCAAGTCCCTTCTCCTCGTGGGACTCCATCTCTTTGTTCTTCTACCCGTCCCCGCTCCCCTTGAAGCGGTCGTGCTCCTCAATCCCGGAATCAAAGGTTGCCTAATTCCATCGGTATTGGTCCACCCATGTGTGGCATTTCTGCCCAATAATGTTGAGGTGGAGCTACTCCTTCACCTCCACCTAATGCTCCTACTATTCTCTGCGCACAAGCAATGGCTTCAAATACCGTGTGAGGATTTTGCACCATGACTTCTTGGCGAATCCACTCTTTCAACCCTTGTTTGAAATTGTCACGAGCCTCTGTTGGACTCATGTCGGTAATTGCAACTTGTAGATCTAGAAATGCCTCCACATACTCTTGTACGCTATTCTTCTGTCTCAATCCCCATAGTCGGGTTCGAGCCATTTGCACAAAATTCACTGATTGGAAATTCTTCAGCAATCCTTCTTGCATTGTTGTCCATATGACCTCCCTTCTCTATGCCAGCATGGATCATTCCCAAGCATCATACTATGTGAGGGCTTTATTGGTCAAGTACCCACATGCAAACACGTCTGTAGCATGCTCTGTGATCTCTGTTGAGAACAATTGGAAATATCGATTCATTCTCGAGATCCAATTTTCCACTACTCCCATTGAACGTTGCCCCTTGTAAGGCTCGATGTTGCAGGTCTTCTTCATCTGGAGTAGCAATGTGGCTTCATTGTTGATAGGGTTTGTAGGCACGGATGCCTTTCCAAGTACTTCAGTTGTAGGTACTGGGTTTTGAGACAACTCTTCTTCTTGCATGGCTTGATCATTCCTGAGGATCTGCACTTGACTTTGTAATGTCTCCATGGTCATCTTAATCTCTCGGAATTCATTCAACATCCTTTGCATTCCTTGCACCAACTCTTGCAATTACGGATCCATGGTTCTTGCAACACTCAATTGCTAATGTCTACTTCAATATAGAGTCAATATAATCACTCTGGAAGGCACACAAACTATTGGAACTATTATTGGGACCTCAGAAGCTATCACTCGTTGATAATACTCCTCACCAAAATTCATAACCACAAAATCTCTAAATATCACTTTTGGCCTCACTACATAACGGATTTCTACTTGAGTATTGAAAGGGAGAGGATTTGGGACATTCATATCCATTTTATCATGATAGAATATAGATTGTCAAATCCCACTCTTTGTCATATATCACCACAAGTAGAATCACCAAGTTTGGTGAGTTCATCACTCTGTCCATGAATTCTACGCCAAAGTGATAAACTAGCAATACCCTCATCTGCTCATGTTGGATATACATAACCTTGATGTGGAATGGGTTTGAGAATGGAAAGCTAGGTGTGGGAAATTGGCCTCCCGGTGCATCCATCCCATCCACTCTCTAAAGTTCTTCCTAAATCTAGCAACTACTCTATGTTCTCCACCTCAAATTACTCAGTTTCAGTAGTTCATGCTATTCCAAGAAGGGTGATCCACTCTCTTGGACTAAAACACTCGCTCTGATACCATTGTAATACTCCAAGGACAAGAGAAGAGAGAAAACACAGATTGCACACTCAAACAATCGATGCCCCAAAGGAGCACCTTCTCTTTATTATATAGACAAAGAGGATCTCCTCCAAGGAAGCTCCACCATAGGATTAGGGACACAGATAGGTGACATGTTAGCAAGCTCCACCCTTGGATTACTTACTTGGATGGATGACATGTCTGGTCTAGGTCCTATCTGGTTGGTCAAACAAGCTTTGACCATAGGGAATCTTTTAGGGAATCCTCCTATAGGAATCTAAAAATCACGTGAGTAAGGTACCATTGGAAAGCTCTTGACGAGACAAAGCAAGGAGGAGGGCAGGCCAACCTTACCTCTAGTAGGGAGGAGGGGGAATCTGCACATTTTTGAGGCCTAATTCATCCGTTTAGGCCTTCGAAATTGCCTTCAAAGATTTCAGGCATATTTTGGTTCCTACTCTATTAGTAGAAATCCCTTTTTGGTGATACCTCTTTCTGATCTGTTTAGTCCATCATGTGTAACATCCTTCCAGATGTTACCAAACCAATTCTCACCTTTAAATCATATGTCTAACTATTGATTCTAAAGTTCTCAAGTCTACTTTGGTTTTTGCCCTATTAGTAGAAGTACTCTTTTGGTGATACTTCTATCTTATCTATTTTGACCATCATGTATAACATCATTCTAGATGTTACCAAACCAAATTTCACATCTAGATCATATGGCTAGCTCTTGGTATTACACATACACTTGCATGAGGTGGTTGATCAATTTCACTCCGGGAGTTATTGGGCCCAAGCAGTACAATTTTGGTATGGGATATTGGATAGGAAATTGCAACGTAGAGTTTGTGATGCTACGTTGTTACATGCTACTTCGCCTACTTTGGTAGTGGTCTTCGGTTTGGCTGAGCATATTGAGCTCAAATGGTAGAGGAGAGAGTGGTGACATCTGGATTTGGTAGGGAGACCTCATCCACAATTGTGACTTCTTCTAGAGTGCAGCAGAGTGCACCATGCTGCCATTGAGAAAATAAACTACACATATTATTGGTGCCATTTGGTGTGAATTTTTCATGTTAGAGAACTCAAGGATTTATGCTATGGGAAAACTGGTAGTTGTTTTATGTTCTTGTAGGCTCAAGGATTTTCTCTTGTGTTAAGGAAGGAAAGATTTTTCTTCAAGAAAGGAGAGGACCGAGAGGAAGAAAAATTTCAGGGAAAGTGTATCGAGGGTTTGTTGCTGGACCAAAAAGAGTTTTGGAAAAAGAGAGTTGGGAGAAAAAGGAAAGTGCTAGACAGAAGAGGGGTTTTTTGGGATCTGGATGAAATAGGTTTTTTTGTGACAAGAGCACAAACTTTTTGGAAGGTTGAGAGGGACTCTTGCAGGGCCAGAGAAGGATTTTCAAGATGCCTTAAGGCTGTGCCAAGACCAGGAGATGAATTTTTGAAATTTGAGTGAGAGTCTTGAGGGCTGAAGGATTTTTGAGATGCTTTAGGGATGTGTCAGGACCAGGAGATGAATCTTCAAAATTTGAGTGAGAGTCTTGAGGGCTGAAGGATTTTTGAGATGCCTTAGGGTTGTGCCAAGACCAGGAGATGAATTTTTGAAATTTGAGTGAGAGTCTTGAGGGCTGAAGGATTTTCGAGATGCCTTATGGCTGTGCCAGGACCAGGAGATGAATTTTTGAAATTTGAGTGAGAGTCTTGAGGGCTGAAGGATTTTTGAAATGCCTTAGGGCTGTGATAGGAGCAGAAACTTTCGAGAGTTGAGTGAGAGTCTTGCAAGGCCAGAGATGAAATTTCAAAATGCCTTAGGGCTGTGAACAGGAGCAAAAACTTTTTGGGAGTTGAGTGAGAGTCTTGCAAGGCCAGAGGTGGATTTTCAAAATGCCTTAGGGCTGTGACAAGAGCAGAAACTTTTTGGGAGTTGAGTGAAGGTCTTGCAAGGCCAGAGATGGATTTTTGAAATGCCTTAGGGTTGTGACAGGAGCAAAAACTTTTTTAGGAGTTGAGTGAGAGTCTTGCAAGGCCAGAGATAGATTTTCGAAATGCCTTAGGGTTGTGACAGGAGCAGAAACTTTTCGGGAGTTGAGTGAGAGTCTTGCAAGGCCAGAGATGGATTTTTGAAATGCCTTAGGGCTGTGACAGGAGCAGAAACTTTTTGGGAGTTGAGTGAGAGTCTTGCAAGCCAGAGATGAAATTTCGAAATGCCTTAGGGTTGTGACAGGAGCAGAAACTTTTTGGGAGTTGAGTGAGAATCTTGCAAGGCCAGAGATGGATTTTTGAAATGCCTTAGGGCTGTAACAGGAGCAAAAAATTTTGAGAGTTGAGTGAGAATCTTGCAAGGCCAGAGATGGATTTTTGAAATGCCTTAGGGCTGTGATAGGAGCAAAAACTTTTCGGGAGTTGAGTGAGAGTGTTGCAGGGCCAGAGATGGATTTTCAAAATGCCTTAGGGCTGTGACAGGAGCAGAAACTTTTCGGGAGTTGAGTGAGAGTCTTGCAAGGCCAGAGATGGATTTTTGAAATGCCTTAGGGCTGTGACAGGAGCAGAAAGAAATTCAAAGGTTGAGTGAGAGTGTTGTAGGAGAGGAGAGTTTTTTTGAGTAAGGATTCCAAGGATATGATAGGACAAAGGGGAGATTTTTTGAGAGTGGAGGCCTATGGTTGTGGCAAGAGCAGGATATTTTTGAGTTTTGCTTGGTCATTGATTTGGAACGATGGAGAAGAGAAGGAGTTGGAATCTGCAGGTTGGACTGAACTAGGGCGGGAGCAGGAGAAGAAATTTGAGAGTCTGACTTTGCCTTGCACAAGATAGGAGAGATTTTGAAGGTTGGCTTCCCTAAGCAGTAGCCAGTGACATGGGTAGATTTGTGTTAAGGTTGCTCTGGCTGGACAAGGAATGATTTTGAATGTGGAAGGATGCTTATTGTGAGAATGTTGATAGGAGAGCAAATCTTGAATGAATAATGTTTGTTGTGAAGAGGTGGACGTGGAATGAATTTTGAATGTAGAGGATGTGCTGTTGAAAATGCAACAGTGAAGAATTCTCATGAAGGAGAGACTGGGCAGAGTGAATGAGAGACTAGGCAGAGTAAATGAGAGACGACAAAGTGAATGAGAGACTGGACAGAGTAAATGAGAGACTGGACAAAGTGAATGAGAGACTGGACAGAGTAAATGAGAGACTGGACAGAGCGAATGAGAGACTGGGCAAAGTGAATGAGAGACTGTTCAGAGTGAAGGAGTGAGAGTCTCCAGGGCTTGGTCTGGACAGGAGTGAACTATTGAAGAGAGATTTTTGAAGGTTGCGTGGCCTTGGTCTGTGACAGAAGGAGAGAAAAAACTTTTGAAAGTGCTATTGAGCATGACAGTGGCCAGATGAAAAAATGGTAGGGAGTATGCCTTGAAGGAGTGTAGGGTAGAGGAGAGAAATTTTCGTAGGAAAGCAAGGCCTTGAGAGTGCAGGGTAGAAAATGGGTTTCTTTGCAAGAGAATGAATGACCTTACAAGAGAGAGAAGGCTGGATAGGAAAGATAATTTTGCAAGTCTAGTAGAGCGGAGATGCTGGTATGTTTGACCTGTGACTAGCATCATGGAAGCTCCATTTTAGGAGCTCTCAATCCGTCTATATGAAAGGTTCGACTCAATAGTCTGGCCTGGTTGAGCTGAATAGAATACTAGTGGTTCATAAAAAACCCAGCCTCTCTTAGGAACCGTCATGTCCCAAAACCATAGTTGAAACCGTGTGACCTAACCAGTTTTGTGAAAGCCGAGGACAAACTAAGCACAAGCAGCCAGGTGCCCGGTGCACTCTTGAGGCCAAACAAATTTCCCGACAATGCCCAATTGGTTTTTGAGGACATGGTGGATAGCCTAGATCCTATGGAGCGAGTGGAGGGCCTAATGGAGTTAGACCCTTACCTTCATTTTTGGGTCAGCATCAGCCATTGAGTGTGGTCTTGCTTGTTGGACTTGTGGTGGACCTCACCATTGGAGAGAGTGTACTCAAGGCAATGGACCCGATACCTCTAGTGCATCATAGCCAGCACAGAGTCAATGTGATCATTGCCACAGTTTTGGTCATACTAGTGACCAATGTTTTGACCTACACTCGGAGTTACGGAGTGGTAGGGCTGTTATGGCAAGTAGTAGAGGAGCTCAAGTTCACAAAGGATGAGGTCGTAGAGGTGGTGGTAGAGGATCTACACCTAGTAGTGGTGCAATACTTGTCCTTACTTCTGATACAGCTATGGCTACTTAGATTGAGCAATTGGAGCAAAGATTGGCTAGTATGGCCATTGCTCAGAGGAGATCAGATTTGGGTTTTGAGGCTTCCAGCTCATATGATACTAATAGAGATGCTTTGGACTTCATGTGCAGAGCAACATAGGTGGATGCATTTGTAGCAGTGACTAGGAGTGCAGTACGTGCTCTAGAGCCTAGAGGAGCATCAATGGAGTTGGACCCACAAAGAGGAGAGGTTGGGAGACAGGTCATAGTTCCCTAGTTTTTCACACTATTTGAAGCATTGCAGACAACATCCATGGCTCCTAGACATCCCAATGAAGGTGTGGTAGGTGGTGATGGAGTGCATGATGGACAACTTGCTAGTCAACCACCTACTACTACACAAATTGAGTCTAGCATGATGTTGGGGGCGGCTCGGCTGATTATGCAACGTCCTTTGTTTACGGCCAATGACAAGTTTACATTGGGAGTTGACCTAGCCCCAGTGTTCCGGTTGGCTACCATGTTGTGTGAGATTAGGGATGATGTGGTTCCTACTACTAGAGCAGAGGTGGTTGATAGTGGAGCTGACTTGGTTGAGGAGCATGGGATCCGTTCAGCGACCAATGGTTTATGGCAGGCATCAACGGCTAGATTGGAGGAGTTGCTAGCTAAACCGTCCTTTGAGAGAGCACGGTTTACACCTGGTGTCGTCCTATTGGATAACCAAAGGGGGATTTTCCATTTGTGAGACCTTCAAGGAAGGTCTATACACCACAAAGAGTCTTATTAGACTCTGGTGTGCATCCCCTTATGTTGGGGAAGGTTGCAATTGTCGATCTGGAGTTATGGAAGACCAATGTGGAGAGGTGTCCATTTCAGATCCAATCATCTCTAGGTGGTGGTTCAACACAATACATCACACGTGGGGAGCTTGTTGTCCAAGTTCAGCCTGGTCATCAGATTGATAGCTCGGTGGTGAGAGCTCAGGCTATTGCAACAATAGCTGAGTCATATGATGTGCTAGTTGGGGGAGCAATCTTATACCCCATGGGTTTTAGCATTGACTATTGGGAAGAGACAACCTTCTATAGACCAGGTTGGCATTCTTGTGAGGGACGTGCATGTCACCTACCAATACGCTTTAGTAGTGGCAGTCTTGGCTCACTACAGTTTGGGACCATGGCAGCATTAGTTTTAGCTTTCAGTGGTGTAGTTACTTGGCCTAGTGACTTGTCGGAGGAGAGCGCCCATATAGAGGATACTCTAGTACCAAAGGAGATCACTCGGATTTGGAGTACAAGTGGGATTGTTCCATCCACCTTGGATGTTCCATTGTGGAGTTCAAAGGAGGCGTTGCAGTAGCATGCAGGTCAGTTGGTGCAGCAGGCTTAGAGTGGAGCCTTCATACCATCAGGAGATGAGTGTGAAGATGAGCTTCTAGAGTAGATTACTTTGACACCTATGGATACCACACTCATTGCTTGGTAGTATCCAATAGAGGGGATATGTATATTGGAGTTGTTTGATGGGATTAGCACCGGACTAGTTGTGATATTACAGGCGGGTATACGAGTACAAAGATAGTTTTATGAAGAGAGAGATGATACTACTAGGTGAGTCTCTCTACATCATGTGGCACACTTGGCCTATCAATATCCGGAGTTATTATCAATGTTAGTAGTCAGAGGTTACCAAAAGGCCCTACCAACAGATATTTCCTTACTAGGGGCACATGATCTAGAGAGACATGGGCCTATTCACTTGGTGATTTCTAGATGGCCATGTCAGGGACATACATGTGTTAGAAGAGGTTTGGGTCTTCAAGATCCTTGTTCTGGTGTGTTTTGAGAGATGTTACGGATACTACAACATCTCTAGGTTCATCAGTCCATTTCTCCAGCTTACCTTTTGGAGAACGTTCCTTTGATAGGTAATTCTTGCACTAGAGTGGTGGCAAGTACACATTAGGTCCATTCTTGGATGAGACTTGTTGTATTTTAGATGCAGCTAGAGTGGGATCACGGGCTCATCGTCTTCCTCTTTGGTGGACAAACCTCTTACCTAGAGAGGTTCTACAATGTGTTTATGATGGGATTCAACGACTTCACCACATCCTTGTTGATGATATCATGGATGTTGGGCGTCAATCTCAGATAGTGGTAGTGGTTGATAGGTCACCTATGGCAGTGGTGAACCTAGTTGGACAGCCTAGAGCCGCATTTCCCACACTCATGAGTTTCCCATGCTCTCATGCTTTTTGAGAGGGAGGACCAGGACTTGTTTGGGACTCACAATAATAGCTATTGGTGGAGCCCAACGTTGATGAGAGAGAGCGGGTGATAGGTTTTTGCACCAGTATTACCGCTGTTCTAGTAGTGTAAGAGGCATCCATGCATCAAGTGTTAGGTCAGGCTATGGACCTGAAATGTTTGACTTGGATTGTGAGCCTTGGCTTGCCCGATCAGAGGATGACCATTTCATGTTCATATTGATTGGAGTATGTTGGGGCTTGGAGCAGTGCTTACCCATCATGATGATGAGGGGAAGGAGTTTGTGGTGGCCTATGCTAGTTGCTCCAACATTGCAACAAAGGTGAAGTTTAGTTCATATGAGGGAGAGTGCTTGGCAGCAATTTGGGCAATAGCACATTTCTGATGTTCCTTATTTGGTAACCCCTTCACTCTCATCATTGTCATTAGCCACTGAAGTGGTTGATAGAGTCCGACAAGCTTTCAGGGAAGCTTGCACAATAGGCTCTGATTTTACATGAGTATGATTTCATGGTTGTTCACAGACGTGGAGTGGTGAACCGTAATGCATATGGGTTGAGTAGACCCATGTCCCAATCAGTAGGATCAGACAGGAGCACATTGGCATGGTGAGACCGATGAGGAGATAGTGCCAAGTTGGCATGCATCGGCCTTTCTGTGTATATTTTCAGAGGCTTTGGTGGTACCTCTCTCAATGCATACAAGAGGAGTTATTGAGGTGATAGATCCAGAGAGTGAAGATATTAGTATAGTTCAACAAGACATTCATAATGATGTCTTAGTGATGGACTATCTTTGCACTGGTGTTGTGGGTGGCACAATTGGAGCCAAGGAGAGAGACCATGTTCTTTAGCGAGCTAGACGGTTCAGATTGGAGGGCAGACACCTTTTGCATGTATAGGAGGATGGTAGAGTGCGAGTAGTACCACTTCCATCTCAAAGACCACAGTTGGTCTGTCATGCTCATGAGGAGCTAGGACATTTTGGAGTAAAGCGTACATATAGCTTACTCTAGAGTCATTATTGGTGACACGGTATGCAGACTGAGGTACAACAGTTTGTTGCCAGATGTGTGGTTTGTGACCAAGTTAGAGTATCATTCAATGCTCCTATGCCACATTTACACCCATTAACTATCATAGGATTGGGTTACTGTTAGAGTTTGGAATTTGCTAGACCTTTACCGTTGACTGTGAGACATCATTGGTATGTTTTGGTGATGGTGGAGCACTTCTCCAAGTGGATTGAGTTGGTGGCACTTCCTGACAAGTCTAGTGAAGGGACAGCTTACTTGTTCCTGGATCAAGTTCTTAGTCATTTTGGTGCACTAGTTGAGATTTTGACTGATCAAGGTACAAATTTCTTGGAGGAGTTTCAGGTCTTGTATGACAAGGCTTTGATTGATCATCATACTACATCCTAAGATCACCCTAAGGTTGATGGCTTAGCAGAGAGAGTGGTTCAGACAATGAAGAGAGGATTGCAAAAGTATGGTTTGCAGAGAGGCCACTTGGGAGATTGGGATCTCCAATTACCTTGGTTGGCCATGGGCTATTGGTTCAACCGGCAAGCCTCCTTAGCATCCTTCTCTTCATACTTTCTACTCTATAGACGAGATCCAGATTTACCTGTAGCCATTTGTTGAGATGCTACTATAGTCTTGGACTTGGATGGTCCAGATGCATGGATGAGCGCATGTTCTCAACGGGTAAAGATCTTTTGGAGAGTGATGCCAATGGCCTTTGAGAACTTGGCGATTGCTCAGCATATAGATACTTTATGCTATGTTACCATTCAATGAGGAAGTTATAGATCCTCGATCCTTCAATTTCATCTAGACGACTATGTATATCTACAGTAGACAACACCAACAACACTTGATGTTTTGACAAGTTGTACTATCTTGAGAGTGCGTGAGGTTTTTCCATCTTGAGTCCTTGTGTTAGAAGGATGTGATGGTGTTATTTGGAAGGATCATGTGCACTATTGTATGCCATGCCACTTCCCAAACATTGATGGTACTATGGACCCAAGCTTGGCACTTGTACGTGCAGACTTGAGGTGTATGTTATGTGGCTCCTCTGGTGGAGCTACTACTATGTTAGTGTGTGATAGCTGTTCGAGAGGATGGCATATGGCATGTATGACTCCTCCCCTCACGGTGGTTCCTCAAGGACAATGCTTATGTCCTAGATGTACTTGACCTATAGCTAGTTCATTCTTTATATGGTATAGATTGTAGATAGGCAACTAACGATTGGGTTGCATAGCACCCGGCCTCTTGATCTTTTGCCATCATAGGGTATACCATATACTTGGAGTAGATGGCTATCTGGAGTTAGAGGGACCTAACCGCCAACTAGGGGGACAATTGTGGCACTTTAGAGCCTATTTATGACTTATGTGTGAGTTGTGCTTCTATAGTGTATGATATTGACAGTGATGTATGTTGTGTAGCAATGTATATATGCACGACAGTTGTCACACCATTTGTAATGTCACATCTAGATTGCTCGGACACTAGAGTTCAAGTGATAGTAGTTAGAGTTATTTCAGTAGTTTCTCAGAGACTACTTTCCGATGGTCAGATTTTGTGTTTGGGGTATTGACTTCACGGTAGAACCCACCGTCACTTTGCACCGTTTGCACCATCAATTGTGCCGTCAGTGGGACCATTAGGGTTTCAGAACTAGCTCGAGTCCAAGGGTATAATTTCAAAGTGCAGCTCTAGAGAGTTCACTTCTTTGATGTTGAGCCTTTGAGTTCTTGGCTATGGTGGACAGAGGTTGGCTAGCGTCACTTGGATTCTCTTAGCTAGAGTGGGTGTGGCTTGACTGTAATCAATGCCGAGTTGTTTGTAGTTTATAGAGTGACAGATCAAGTACTGATTTGAGTTGAGTGGATTCAAGAGTTGTAAAAAATCTGATTATTGTGGCCCTTTAGAGCCTATGTATGACTTATGTGTGAGTTGTGCTTCTATAGTGTATGATGTTGACATCAATGTATGTTGTGTAGCAATGTATATATGCACGACAATGAAGACAAAGACCTCACTATCCGTAAGGCATGTGTCTTAACATGAATTGGGTGAACACCTATTCACAAGTGGTTAATTTAGTCATCCATCAAGTAAAACTCACTCTTGCATAAAGTAAATACGCAAGTTCATTAATTAAGGTATGTTAAATTAACATATTTATGAAATCTGGTAATGGTATGTACAATAGATATTTTAGATATTTGTATGTTTTCAAACAATGAAAATATAGAAAAATCAATGCCAAAACTGGAATCTAATCATTCACTCACCATCCTCATCCTCTCCCTCATCATGCCCATCATCAGCACGTGTGTACTTGTCCTCATTATCATTCTCTACATATTCATGATCATCATCCTCTTCATCATGTATAATCTCCTCCTCTCCATCACTCAAGTACATCATTTCTTCCTCCGGAATGAAACCTCTCTCCACAAAGAGGTGAGTGAGTATCTGCCCAAGGAAGCTGACTCTGAACTTGTGCCCCTTTGGTCTCTGCAATTGGCTTTGCAAACTCCCTACCTCTGCAATGATAGCTCTAAATGTTAACTTCTCCCAATCATAATCCTCCACACCAAATCTCCTCAACTTTGTTGTAGTGTTGAGAACCAAATGCCAATGTACAATCTTGGGCCGCATAGTTGGTACCACAAGTGCACCCATCAACTAGAAGAAAGCCCAGAAAGCAAGATACACACATTGCCTTGCCAGATACCTCTTTGCAACTCTATCTCTTTGTGGAAACCAATCTGAAATTGCGGTGTAAGGAACAATCTTCCTCCTTGGTGTCCTCCCTCTTGGCATTGCAAGTGCATCTCTCACTATATCAATTTTCAATCTAAATTGCCTCCCCTTGACCAAGCCAATGCACTAATTCTTGTCCCAAGACCTAACAAACTCAATACATGGAAGAACCTACACAAACAAGAAAGGAAAAAAAACTTATTCTTCACTATTGAAAAAATATAGACGTAGGGGGGAGGGCACTCTGGGATAGGAAAAATGCCAGGGATAATGGGGCACAGAGGAGCATTGGGAGGCACTCCAGGATAGAAAAAATATGGGGGCACAAGGGAGCATTGGGAGCCGCTATGAGGCGCTACGGGAGAGGAAAATAGAAGGAGGCAGGAAGTGCTAGAAGGTGCTCTAGGATAGAGAAAATCGGACGCGTGGGGGTGTTGGAGGCATGGGGAGCACTGGGGGGCACTTTGGGACAAGAAAAAAAGGAGGCACGGAGGCACGAAGAGCGTTGGGAGGCACTTCGAGACAATAAAAAAATAGGGAGGCACGGGAGGGGTGCTACGGGGCAGAAAAATCAAGGAGGCGGTGCCAAGTAGCGCTGGTTGGTGCTCAGGGACAGGGCAAGGGTTTAGGATTTTGTGCTAGGAGCCACTGGGTGGCACCCATAGGTGCTAAATATTGAGGCTACATTGTCATAGAAAATAGTTAATAACTTTTGAAAATTAAAGCAAACATGTAGAAAAAATCTGAGGAATGAAAGATAAATACCTTTGGACGTGGGTAATGCAGTCCAAGTGTGATTTTGAGGCCAATTGCATCAAGATCAACCTCCTTGATTCAAACCACCACTGTTTGAATATGATGTTTTTCCATCCAACACCATTTGATGAAATTTGTTGGGTGTTGAATAGGTGTAGAAACCTATAAGCCAATCTCCTTCCTGAGTATTCCTCATGTCTTCACCATCAACAATCTTCTCATAGCCCCAAACTTCTGCCATGGAGAATATTGGAAATGTAGGACTGAAATGAAATGGAAGAATGGCTCACAAACCTCTCCTGAACCCTTCAACTGAGCCCCAAATCCAGGTCCTAAAAGCATAATCTCAAAACTGGTCTCAAAATGGACTGTCTAAACCAACTCCACCCACTCTCAAACACCACACTCTTGAACCTTGTTTTTTTGCACTACTCAAGACTCCAAAAGGGTGTATTCAAAACTTTTGAATTCCTAAACTTTTCAAATTTCACTAAGCTGAATTGCTCCCAAACTTCAAAAAATGATTGAATGTGAAATCTACAAGGAGTAGGGTTTATATAGCCCTCACCTCACAAATTATTCATATCAATTGGTCTCACTAAATCAATATTTCATGAAGAAGAACCAGAGTTTGATGAGAGAATATACAAATCATGAGCAACAACATGCATCACGCCACCTCGCAAACCAGCACACGCAACAGATCATGGTAATGACTGGTGCCTTTGAGCACTGATAGGATCACCCATCTAAATACACTTGTACTTGGTGCCTCCCAGCACCTCCCAATGTCTTTGGGTGAGCATCAACCGGCACCACCCCCTACCAACCACCATGCCAAAATACACCAGCGTTCCCAATGTCATCTTGAAATTCTTTGGGTGTTATCCAGTGCCATCCAACAACTTCTAGTGTTTGAGCATCATCAATAGGTACCCAACAACTTAGAGTGTACCTAAGGCTAGGCTTCATGTGTCTGCATTCTTTGCATTCTTATTTCAAATCCAAAACAAAATAAATTTTGAAATCTTGGAGTTTGTCAAGGTAGCATCATATGAAAAAAAAATTTAACTATAGAAGAAATGCAATATATGAAAACATATGAAGATTTTTTTAAATTTTTTAAATTTTAGAAGAAATAAACTGCTCATTACTTACAAAATATTCAAAAACAAATAATGATATTTTTATTGTATTGAACCATGATCTCCTTTCATTCCAATATATGATTCACATGATGAGAGAGGCATTGTTGCATCACTCAAGACACACTTTCTTCTCTACCAAGCTCTATTCCATTAAAAGTCATATTTGAATCTATTTGAGTTTCCTTTGCCGCCGTCCTCTGACCAAATGTCACACCTGTTGATTAAGTAGTTATGTATAATATTGGAAACTGAAATCCACTTTAACAAATATGCATTTCTACTATCATCTTTAAGTTGCACTCTAAGCTCATGAAGAGAATGCCATCTAGCTTTCAATACTCCTATACAATGCTCACTTATCACCCTTGCCTTTGCCAAATATTTGTTGAAGTCTTGCTTGTCCTCTATTCAGGCCTGCTTGAACACAAGGACAAGGTGATGCATGGGTACATAACCAGAATCACATAAAAGGTACTCTTTGGCCTCAAAACTACAACACACCCCTCTTTGGTTCAAATCATTCCAAAGTGATGATTTCTTCAAACAAGTCATGTTGTTACATGATCCAAGTATTCCTTCATATGAATAAACCAACCACCAACCTTAATATTGTCATGCAATAATACAATCATGCAAATGTACAAAGAAGAGCACCAATGCTAATAAACAGTTCCATTGCTAATAAACAAAATAAATAAAAAAACAAAATATAAAACATTTACCTACCACAAAATTTATAATTCTTCTTTTATCATCACAAATCACTTGATTGTTCATGGAATAGGAGCAATTTTTGCTGAAAAAATTTCTCCATCCACAATGGGTCGAGTTGCAAGAGGAAACAATGTTCCATCTACCAAACCAACACAACCAAGGAAACCTTTTTGTGCAAAGAAAGTGGATATCCTTCTCCTCTCCTCGTGCTCAGTCCATGCAACTTGACTCCTCATGAAATCTAATATGGCAGTCATAACTCTGTCAGTAAAGGCAATAGTTGAACTTGCACTAATGTCTCAAAGGTTTAACTCCCTTGCAACACATGCTCCATTACCTTGATGCCCAAATCTATCGAGAGCTAGAGCTACTTATAGCCACACTGGTGTTTGTTCCAGTCGGTAGGTTTTCTCAAAAACATGGTGTGTTCTAACCAAATCTACCAAGGTTGAAAAATAATTAACATCCATTCTAGTAAGTTGTTGAAAAGCCATTCGATCTAGATTTCTAATATACTCTATCACAAAGTCTTGACTACGAGGATAAGTTACTCAAGGTTCCATGTATCTATGCTTATGTACATACTCACATCCACTAATCAAAACTTCTAGCATATCTAAATCAAGTTCTCCATATTCATCTTTGTCTTCTAGTCTTTGCGTAGAGATCTCCAAATCTAATTGTATATACCATTGTATACATTTCCTTGTGTTTTGAGTTAATTCTCCAGTAGTTCTCACTCTCTGCATGTTATACCAAACTCTGTCTTCCTCTATTGTTCTATCACCAAAAATAACTCTACACTCCTCAATTCTTTAATCACCAAAAATAACACTTGATCGGGCATGCTCTACTCTTCTCACTTCAAAGATGGTACTTGCACAATGAACAAGGTTTACCATATGAGAATTACATTCCAAACTAGTTTTTAAATAATGAAATTGAAAGTCTTCAAACTAGGGAGATAAGAATTACATTTCAAGAGATTTACATTCCTAATGAGATTGCAAATCTTAGCACCTTCACACAACCTAATGAACAAGGTCTGTCATATAAGAATTACATTTTGAACTAGTTTGTAAGTAAGGAAATTGAGAATCTTCAAACTCGACAGAAAAGGATTCCATATCGAGAGATTTACATTCCCAATGAGATTGCTAATCTTTGCACCTTCACACAACCCACACTAATCTCTAAACTTCAAATGAAATTCACTCCTCCTCTTCTCACAACAAGCATCAATCTTCTCCTCTTTTGGGTCAATTTTCTCCTTCTCGCCATCTTGTGCTGTTCATCATCTTGTTCTATGCATCAATTTTCTCTTTCTCGACCTCTTGGGCTATTCATCTTGTTCTCTCATACATCACATATCATTGTGATCTCACCTATCTTCAATTATCTCCGTCAATTTTCTCCTTCTCGTTCTCTCACATGGTTCATATTATTCTCTCTCATTCCCTCGTACATCACGTATCATTGTGGCTCCACCTATTTTCGTGCTATCTTCATGGCGCCTCCGGCAGCCACCCTTTTCACCCCAATCTAATCTACCCATTCTAGTAACTCTAATGTGTAATTAATGTATTACGGAATGACAACGAGGTATTCTTTATTTCATGGGAACCACCCATTGCGGACTTCGCTAATAATAAGAAACTTGATTGGAACTCCGAAGTCTGACCTGTTCCTCTACCTACCCGAACCCGTATCAATTTACTCAACGGTTCGATATAAGGAAATATATCGAGCATCGGGGAACTATAACTGAAAGCCCTATTCCAATTATATGTTTAATTGTATGGGGTATCTAGTCTAAGTAAAACAGATTCGTCCGAGAAAATCCTGGAGACGGAGAACTGCAGATATTCTGACCAATAAGGGAATATAAATATCGAAGATTCTAAAGTTCCAAGGCTAATAACAAGGTAATGCTACTATTAAAGCAGGCCAATTTTTTCATTCATCTAAGAGATACTGAAGTCCTAGTATCTCGTACAGATCAAGTTACGTTCCATTGCGCAAATTTCTCTTTCCTCGGCATCGCTTATTCATCTTTTGCGGCAGTCTTCGTTTGCGTCCTTCTCAAAGGCTGCTCTTCGGTAGACGGAAATGCAGATTTGGTGACGACCGGATAAGGAAAGACTAACCGGTAACTACCGAGTCTTGTCTATAATATGACGACAAGTGTGCAACGAGACAGCACTAAAATACCAGATTCTATTAATGTTCTTGTCCCGTATTAGGGGATAAGAACATGGGTAACGGGAATCAACTTATACGTATATGAATAATAAGAACATCGATAATTTGGATCGGTAGCTTTTGATGAAATCAAATACATATTCGTGTCCCAAATATGAAATTAAAGAATTTTAGACATGCAAAACAAACATTTTATTCCGAATATGAAAATACAGAATTTTGAGGATGCAAAACAAATTCTTCTGAATGTAGCAGACTATCATAGTTCGACTGTTGAGATGGCACTTGTACACCATTCTTACACAGAGAACATCTACTGAAACCTATCTCCTTCTACTTTAGACATCATTGATTCTTTTTTCCTTATTTTCATAGATATTCGACCATTACCAAATACCTTTAAATCTATAACTATGACAATTGGAATTAGTACTGACATGAATTTATTTTTTATCTATTAGAAATTTACGTCTTTTGAATCTAGGAAAAATATCCTTGGAATAAAAATATCCTTGGTATCCTTGCGCTTATTTTTTATTTCTATGCGAGTCGCATTGTTAGATGCACCAAAAAAGATATAGTTTTCCCTCAACTATAATCTAAAATTTGGAGTTAAAGGTAAAGTTTTAAATTTAAGTGTATGGTTCTATATTTTACCTTTTAAGTTTTGGCCCCTAGTTATGAATTTTATTTCTAAATCTGTGTAGGAAGTGAAACTAGTGGATATCTTCTGAGTTCTTTCCAAGCGGTGACCTCTTTGAAATTTTTAGTTCTGCGTGCTTCAGTTAACATATTTCTGTAAATTGAATTACATGAATTCTCCGTGTTACTAGCAGGCAAGTAAATTCTATGCATTTCGCATAACGTGCCTGTGTGATTACACGTATATTTAACAAGTGGTGTAGGTGATCTGGCAGATTTTGACAACAGGTTTTACTTCTTTTCCTTCTGAAAACCTTCAATCTCCAGTTATTTTGTTTCGGCTGACCAGTAGGCGGGGCAACTTAGGGTACACTTTTTGGGTGGAATGTAAAGGATGCCTTATACCGAGAACAATCCCATGTGTAATGCAGCTTCACTACAGATACGCTGGACAAAGACATTTGGATAACGAAGGACCGTCTGCTAGTCACATCGTTAGACACAGCAGCTAATTCCGGTTTAATTGCTCGCGGAATACGGTGACAGTTGAGTAATATCCCTAACCACCGTTCTCTGAATTGAAGTCTCGCCAGACGGTACTGCTTGAGAGGGACGGCTCTACATCGATCGTACTTGTGCTGAACTTCTCGACCTAGACGAATTGTAGCCAGTGTTCACTCTGCGTTACGTTGGAGGTTACTATTTGAGCACACGACTTTACATTGCTCGTTGTACGAATAGAGAAGCTTTTTGCCATTGAACTCCAGCTGCGCCACCTTCTTTACCATAATAATAGATGACTGGAACGATGGGGTAACGCATTTCATGTCCACCATGTTAAAGTCATGAAGTACATGCCAATCCGTCCAGTGAAATGGGACGGTATTTAGTATATCGAGGTTCGTACCCGACCATAGTGGTAGACTACAGAGTTTTCCCACCTGGCGTCGAACGATGTATGTGTTGAGGACGACTCGCTTGACGATCTCCCCAAGTATCAAACAATGTTCATACAGTTCCGTGTCTTCCTACATCCTATGGTCTATATGAAGGTCCGCCTTCAGTATGTAATTTACATTCCTTGCCTTGTAGCCACTACTAGAACTGTTCCGGTCCGTAGTCTAAGATTTTCTCCTAGCTAGTGGGCCCTGTTAATCTATCTACACGCAAGAATTATCTTATTTCAATTGACATAAACAAGTGCTCAGGTTGCGGTACTTTGAGACGATTTACCACTCCTTCGGTGAGGATTGATCCAACAAGCGATATAAATGTGTTACTTAGATTTTGTGTGTCCTGGAGAAGGGTTTCGTCGGTGGTAGTCGAAAATCTTCCTGTGCATATCGAACTTGGCAAACGATGTGAATAATCTTACTAGTGGGAAGGTTAGGATTTCTTGTACAGTCTTGAAGATCGAGTCAGCCGGCATAAAACCCCGAGAGAGCAGTAGCAGAGCAGATCCGAGTACCGGTGTCGTTGTTTCAATAGAAGATCCATACTTAACCGCTTCAAGAGTCCGTTTTGCTACTTCCTCCGGCTTCTGAGCTTGCTTGCGATCGTACATGTTGATATCTTTCATCAAAATTTGGAGTTCATCTGCCTTTTCCGCTACGCAAGCACACAACACCGATGCGTGGTAAGCGGTCCATTATACGTGACGTGCTTAACGCCATTCAACTAGGAGACCAGGTTGGTTCCACATAAGTCATGCTTTAAGCAGCAATTGCAGGATTCATCAATGAGACACATATTCCTAAGCAGTGCAACTTCTACAAAAATCATCTGCCCAATATACGCTACGCTACAAACCAACCATCTAGCCTATAAGTCAGTGAGTGTCTTATCTTAACACAGCCGCTAAAAAGCAAAAGAGATCAGTTGATGCCCTTCACCGTGGATTTGAACTCTGCCGTTATGCACGTTGAAATAACTTACCTTCGTCCAAGAAAGCTGTTTGCACAAAACCAGGACAAACCATAGTAACCCGAATACTGTATGGGAGTAGTTCCAATCTTAGGCTTTCTGCGATCCCCTTCAGCGCATACTTCGTTCCAGTGTAGACACTGTTACCATACATAAGAAACTGCAAAAGGCGCGCGTTCAATCAAGTTCACATCTAATGACTATTATATTGAGATAGTCCACCTCATTACGTCCAAGCGAGATGTTCTGGACCTCTACTCAATTGATTACTCAACTTATCCATCAAGATCTATATCCTCACCAACTGTACTTTCAAAACTATCAGCACTGTGTTGGAAGGTGCTGAACACGTGCAACCAGGATGCTGTTGAGGGAGAAAGACACGAGGATTTCAGCTCTAAGGACAGCAAGTTAGAAACAGAAGAATTCAACAAACTGGAGGCAAGGGACCAAGGATTTAAGAAACATGCAAAACTGGAAGTCGTAGGCTTTTGACAATGTGATATCGGCTATCGCCAAGTATTGGCTGTGAAGTTTCCGAGAAAGGTTAATATGGACTTCACGAAAAGTCAGCTCTCTTCTACGTCATAAGAACTATGGGGAAAACCGAATGAATTGTCAGAACTTTCTTCACTAACTAGAGGATGTACAGGAGATGACAGCTAACGTCAAAGAATGTAGCCACAAGTACCGAGAACTCCAAAGAGTGAGCTCCCGGGGACCTTTCTCCACCATGTTGTTGCCATTTCAACAGCTCTTCGGTTCCAAGCAACCTTCTTAGACTGATACTCAAATGGCGTATGGGTCCATGCGTTTATTTATAATAGGTTACCCGACAGGTTAGATCTAAGGGACCAGGTGATTTTAGAGACAATCACGGCAAAGGATTCTAAACCCTGGCAGTTTGGAGGGAAATCGGAGCTCACCCACCGTTCATTAAAATCTGCGTGGAACGAATATGCATTCACCGTCATTTGATGTTTCAACCCTCGTACCATCTGGGCATCGAGCTTGGGAATGTCAAGCTTGGTTTGTCCGCGTAATTTAAATGTCGCAATTACGAATTACGGATTTCGAGTGACTACGTGTATGAGTACAGTTCACTACCGAGGGCGATAAAAGTTTCTAAGTTTGAAACGGCTTACTGAGGAATTCAAAATTGGTACTGGTTGCTGCAATTCAACCATCACAGAACTTGCAGCCCTTCTGTCTCTTGAAAGAAGTTGGATAAGAAGCACATGAGAGAAAAGGCTTCCTTTAAGCCCGGGAGTAAGTTGACGTAATTCTTCAGAGTACTACAAGAGGAAAGCGAAGAAAAACATCACGAATGACAGCAACTTAATACTGGACAGACTGTTTCCTGGAGCAAAAGAATGCTACCGGGGAACCGCCATATTTTGACTCCACTAGGTTAGCCCGGGACGAAGTAATCAAGAGAAGGAAACAAGAGGCGGAGGTCAAGGAAGATTCTATGTCATCTTGTACACTGGGGTACTGCCGTATAGGCCGCCTTTGGACTTACCAGTGAGGCAAGTGACCCAATGAAAACGATTGACATTGGATGGTCGGGGCTGCGCTGCTTCATCAGAGGGAGAACTGCATGCACAGGATACACCGTGCCTAGTATATTGGTGCGAATAGTGAGCTCTACGTCTTCGATGGGCAACGTATCCAAGTAACCACTCCTTGTGAGGCCCGCGTTACATACGAGAATATCAATTGGCCTCCAAGAAAATGCCTCGTTGATCGCTTCCGACATACGCTCGTAGTCACCTGCATCCACAGCCTGCAGACAAACCGCGTAAAAGCGAGCACGAGAAATGAACGCGGAACATAAGGATGCAAACATAGAGGTGCTGCATTTCGAGTGCTCAAACTTCACGAAAAGGTGGTTACTCAGTCTTCAATACTATCGAAACTGCTGCGCCGAATATGACTGAATATGCCATTTTGATGACTACATAAACGGTACTAAGAAGTCAACAGTAACGCGACCCAAGATTATCGCGAGACTAAAGCTGGGAACGTTATTATCAACGGAAATCACGGGATCTGCGAATGGAGTTACCTTAATCTGCATGCGTAGTTGACAACCTTCGATCTCCTTAGAGAGAGAATCAAAAGCCCTCTGAAGATTCCCCAAACCTCGTGCCGCCAAAGTTACGTAAGCACCCTCCGAGAGAGCGCGTTGAGCAATAGCGTACCCAATTCCCGCAGAACCACCCGTTATGAAGACATGCTTGTCCTGAAAGGACGGAATGAACGGCTTTCGACGCCGAAAGTAGCCAAGGATAGCACACGTCGAACCGAACAAAAGGACTCCAGACACCATACCCATTTCAAATAAGAAATCCCGCAGCACGATGCTCGTACGAAGCGTCCTGCTCAGCACATTTGGAACGCACTCTGACTAGCATGCCTATCAAAATTGTCGCCGACACAAATGAGCTCCCATGCTCGTAATGCAAGATGCGTGAATTTTGAATTACACAACAACCAACACCACCACAGCCTCGAGTTTTTCTGCAGGACAGAATTGTCTCTCAGTTAAAATCAGACTGAAGTTCTCCAAAAAATGAACCAAACTAAAACACTGGCACAAAACTTCAGCCCACACGACTGACTAAACAGCGACCCAAATCGCAGTCACAGTTCATAAGCTGATAGGACAAAGTCATATAACGCGTTCAATCCAAATTCCTTGCAACACAAAGGGTCGGGTCGGCAGAGAACAAATACGATGAAACAAGAAAACCTTCATTGAAGTTTAGCAGTCCGATGAACTTCTCCTCGATCATCTCACTCGACAACAACTCAAGTCTCGTGTGCATTTCATCATCAACATCAATTCAGAAGCTCATTCACCTTCACTACCTTCAAGCAGAAATCATCGAACATGCTGTCGCGGAGGCTAAATGGACTAACCGAAGCAAGCAACACACAAAACCGAAACACCTCAGTTCACAACCGACCAGACTACAACCACTTCGCACTTTATACCTCAACCGCAGGACGCGTCGGATGGAAGTGAGTCTAACTTCAAACCGGCCACAAGAGCTTGAATTTGCAATTCGTAGAGCGTCCGTGACCAGCTTTACGACGCCCTTTGCAAATTACTATGATCCAATTCAAATAGTGCGCGGAAGGAAGACCGAAAGGCCGCAGCAGAAGAACTGGACGTACAAGAGAGCGTGACACACACTACACTCTTCCCATCCACATGTACGAGCGATGGACGTGACTCTATACATATGTGTACGTCGTATATTTAACTGTTCTACTGAGGCACTCCACTGGACGGTCTTCACCAAGAATGTACGCGACGACGGGCCTACAGTATTATTCCGACTGCAGTTAATCCCAGTGGACTTGGTTAGGCGGATGCGACACAGCCCAGTTAACCTGGTACTCTTCGTGATCTGCAGCAGCGAGTACTGCATTGGTGTTTCATCGTGGTGCAGGAAGTGCAAATCTAGACTTTGAACAGGAGATGAGGTCTAGGGACGAGCATGGCAGTAGACTGGACAAATGCAAACAACTATTATCTCTCTATGAATCTGTTGAATGGATAAGTAATGAGTTTAGCGAATATTACTGAAAAACCTTAACGATGTAACCCACCGACTCGCTTTTCACGCTCTTAACGCTCTCTCCTCCAAGCTTTGGAATTAGTCCCATCATAATGCATGCATAGCATGGGTACCCACCCATGCCAACGGGGTTTCGTAACAAGAAGTTACGCTTCAGTTCAGCAGGTGACCAGCAGTGACGGTTTTTACATCCAAACGGGGTATCCCCTGTATCTGAAGAGTAATGGGCGACCCCTGTATCTGAAGATGGGCATTAGAGTCTTACCGACACGGTGGCAGTTTGGTCCTTCATGAGCGCAGATGACTTCGGTGTCTGAAGTCGGCCCACATCAGAACTTCCGTCGTCACGCCGCCCACCACCTTCTTCCACCAACGTCCAAGTGCCTCGTATGACAGCGACAAGCATTCAATTCAATCTGTTCCGTACGGTTTCAGAGTTCGACAAATTGAAGGTCCCACAAAATGACCCTTTAAAACATCGTTCAGGTCCTTCCTCGTTCCCCAAGCAAAATATTATATAGTCATACATCTGCTAAGTTATCGGATTTTCATGGGACGACATCGTTATGTGGCAACTAAGTTATAAGTTATAGAATTTGACAAAAGAAATAACTTTCTAGAGGTGAAAAACTTATTGAATTCCCTTGAATTTTAACAAACTATAATCTTGTGGAGGGGAATTCTCTAGAAATTTACTGCACCCAGGAATCAAGGGTAGTCTAATGGGTGGTTTGGTTGGTAAGGGATGTCTGAAAATCATGAGGACATTTACAAACAGTGCGATGGCTCCCATCAATAAGATCAAAGTATGTAGAGGAGGACACTAATACTATGGAGCTTCTCATTTCTCAAATAAACCACTTACTCCGGCTGCTCTTCTCCATCACAGTCCCTTCATCCTCCTCCTCCTACTGAACCAAGCCAACAATTTCCTAGTCCATCAGCTTAACATGTGCAGCATCAGCTTAACATGTGCAGCTTGCTCCTCGTCCATAGGATTCAGAAGGAAGGCAATAACATTGGATTTTGTAGACTGTAGATGCAAAGAGTTGAGTGCCTCCTCCAACTCTCCCTCCACACCTGCCTCTATTGGATCTACGGTGTCCTTGCCATCTGCCTGAGTGTTGAACAATGTGATGTAGCAGAAGCCGTTTGCAATGGTTTCCAAAGTCATGTTGGACCAGGCAGCAAGGCACAATCGCATAGGTTGTCAAAGCATTGACCTTGTAGGTGTTTTGCTCCCCACGGTCATCTTTGTCCATAGTATGCTAAAGGTGGATCTCCCAATAATAGCACTTGAAGGCTGAGATGATGCCAATGTCCATTGGCTGCACACACAAAGTACTGTTTGGTGGTAGCATTTCTATGCAAACATTGCTCAACTCTAGATCATCCATGACATGGGAGGGAGCATTGTCTATAAGGAGGAGGACATGGAATCTTTTCATATGGTTAAAGAGCAAGCAGGGAGATGGTCAAAAGATGAGTAATGATAGGAGCACCCAGCTAGACTACACTCAACCATGATCCTACTTTCATATCATCACGGAACTTTGTGAGCCATTCCTTGAAGGAAACCCCTATCATCCAGGCCTTTTTATTGTTGTAGTAGTAAGACCGGAGTTGCTCACCAGTCTTGCGATTGAAGTAGAGTGGCTTTCATGGCCAATGAAAAATGATGGTAGCTTGTGTGATCAAGCGGCATTCACTATGAAAGCAATGATTCATGCCTTGTCTTTTGTATGGCCTTCCTTCTACTATTCAGCAATATTTGTGTTTGGCACAATGTTGTAAAAAATTCCTATGACAAAGAAGCACAATAAGAAATTTTTTGAAAACCCAAAATGGTATAATTGCACATTATAGCTTTTTCATACATTTTTTGTCCATATTATAAACATCATAAGGTGCATAATGGTTGACAAGGTAGTGGAGCACCAGTAGAGCTTCCTACAATGCCTCCACATCAGCTGAGCCACTCTCGCCATGAATCTTCACCAACCATCATCTTCAACTTGTGATATTGCTTAAATGTTTGAAGCCAACCATTGGAGAAGTTTATAGTGTCTGCCATGATCCCAAGGTCATTGGAAAACTTGTGTCTTTTCACTTTAATGAATTTTCCTGAGATTTTCATCGTCTTATTTTGACATTGAAGAACCCATGTAGAAAGTGCTTCCTCTAGTAAAGGGTAGTTGATGGTGCAAGGGTGCTTTGCAAGCAAGTCAGCTCCGCTCAACTCTTTGAAGTCATGTTGCTTCTATAGGATTTTGGCAATTGCAAGTTGAGATATCCCATTCAGCAAGCCATATTTGTGCTTTGCCCATGTAGCAAGGGCCATCTGAGACATCTTTGGATTTTTGGCAACTTTGCTACTTTTGCTCATAGGTAAGCCTAATCAACATAGCAATTGCATGCAAGTAATCACAACAATTACCATAGGGAAAGCATGGCCATAAAATCTGCACAAGCTAACAACTCACATACCATTCTCTTATAGTTCTTTTGCAAAAGACACAATGAAACACATAAAAGAACATGTGGAATGAATGGAAAGCACAAGAGCCTTTTCATTGAGGCATATAGTATGGTAATGGCTACCACAAGGGAAGCATGGTTAAAAAATCAACACAAGCTATAACCTTAAAAACTATTGCTCTATAGCTCTTTTGCAAAAGGCACATAAGGACACACCGAGGACATGTGGAAACAAGGAAAAAGTGTCAAGAAAAGCAATTTTTGAAAAAATTTGGGGAACATAGGGTGTGGTACCTCTTCCTAAGTTATAGCCAAACCCCTCCCTCGAGACTATAACTTAATAGAGGTATAACTTAATAGAGTATGTTTATATCTAAACATTGTCCACAAAGTCCCTAAACACACTTTTAACTTGAGATAGGGCTTGAATATTTTGCACATGTGAGGTAGTTATTCCACAAGTTTTGCAAATCTCATAGATACAGAATGGCCTTCTTGTAAGACTATAGCAAGTTTGAATATGAACTCCTTACAGCAAGAGGTGGGCTTCCAATCAGGAGCAAAACAATCTATGCCATTTGTAATTTTTTTCCCTTAAACATACTTTTCATACTCACAAGTTTGATGCCAATTTAATTTAATTTAGCTAATTTTTAACTAATTAATTTAATTCAAATCTCATCTTCCTTTGCGCCATAGTACTTATTAGCAAGTTTGAGAAATCTTATTGTTACTTTGCATACAAATTTTAGTATCTTGAAGGAAAGGAGAAAGGAATACAAGATACAACCAAAAGGAGAAAATGAGGACTAGGGCACAACAATCCCAAACAAATAGTGGATCCAACAAAAGATAGATAGTTAAATATGCTCAAAGCATCTCACACATGAATGCCGTACCAAGAGCAGATCTAGAAACTAAATGCACCTTAGACTATAAATGTGAGCTCACCATATTGTCTTCTACCACCCATATGCAATGCACACAAACCTTTGGAACAAGATAGACTATTCAATTGATATTATCCGTCAGATCACAAAAAATTAATAGACCATATGAATCTTTGAGTCCTTATCTAAACCCACTACTTTGGTTGAATCTGCTCACATCCTTACTCATATATTCAGATACGTACTCACATATATGTATATTGCCAATAATTTCTTGAAGTAGGTCTTGGGAGAAGCTCTCATTACTCATGGATGTGCTAGACTTTGGCACGGGTATTATACAAGTATGCCAATGAGTTTAATCATTAACAAAATGACAAGGACTCATGACAAAGTGATCTAGTGTAGTTGCCTAGAGCAGCTCAAGATACACCATGCTTTGTGAGTCACTACCTCTTTACTTCACAAGAGGTAAAAGCTCATGTAGGAAAGATGCATAAGGACTATGATTGGACCACTTGGGATGCTCACATGAGATGTATGACCACATTGAGATAATTGATACTTGGGATTACACATGCTTTGTCTATCCTTTTGTTGATTGTCTCAAGGATATTGATCAAGTCATGGGAGTGATAAGCATCACAAATGGGTTGTATTTTGGGATCACTTGAGACTAGTTTTCCTTGTCTCCACGTCTTCCATAAACTTCCTTTGACATTCCATGATGAGGCTAGATAGGCATTTCACTTACCACTTGATCAATTGGCCTATGATCCCATGGATGAGTTAGCATGGTTCTTATTCTTCTTACTCCCATGATGGTGTCTTTGCAATATTATATGGGGCATGTGGAGCAGAGAGAGCTGATTTTGAGATTTTGCAAATTTTGAGGGAGATATTGGTTTACCCTACAAGAGGAGTCTAGATGAGTTACATGTCATAAGAGAGAAGTTCAACCAAAAGATACTAAAACTTCTACTTGATTATGATAGTATAGGATATTAGGTCAAGCAAGAAAGTATGGTAGAGCATTACAAGCCCTACATCCTTTCTATGTGGCTAGTCTCATTGATAAGACTATCTCTTGCTTGTGCTTATATCATGTTGCAAACCATTTGAGGTCTTAGACTATTAGCTTGAGCAGCTTTTATGTCTTGATAGATCACTCGTTGCATAAGCTTTGTACATAGCTCCATGCTTCTCCTTGTGAGATGTATTAAGGATGGTATATGAGCATCTTAGATAGTGCTCCTAGCTAAATGATCCTTCTAGTGGTTTTACCAAGCTATTTCATGTGGTTATAGCATTAGCAAGGAGAGAGATTCCTACATCAATTAGTCAAGTATTAGGTGCTAGTTGATTCTTGCAATGAGAAGGACATGAGGAGCATTAGACTGGTTGCTATTGGGGAGGTCTTTTTGCATCTTGTTAGCTATAGCATTGTCCTTTAGCATCATTCTCCCTTTTGATAACACCTCAATCTACATCATTTTTGGAATTACTACATCCAAAGGTTGTGAGGCTATATCTCTAAGCTTAGAACACCTTTAGATATCCACCTAAAGTTGATTGTTTTAAAAGTAGATATTGAGAACACTTTTAATAATATCTCATGTGCATCCATCTTTAGAGAGATTAGGAGGCTGGTAGATCCTTGACAAGTTTTATTCCTTTCATTTGGTCTTTCAATGTTGTCCTTTTTTCCTTTATTATCAACATGGTTTCTTGTAAGAGAGAATCATTGTCTTGGAGTTGGTTGTTGGTTCATGATAGAAAGATCCTATAGGAGGACCTTTATTGCCATGGTTCACTTTAGAGCCCTCTCATCTACTACTTTGGCCATTTCATGTTGTTTTTTTCCCTCCTTGGTAGATGATACACACATCATGGGCCTTGTAGATCAGATTATGTACACCTTTGACCACTTGACTACCAAGCTTAATCTTGTAGGCATGAGAGTTAAGGTGTCAAATTGTAGATCATGGTCCTTTTAGATATTCCTCTAGCTTCCAAAGGGGTGTATCACATCTATAGATGGCCTATGTATTCTTGGAGTGCTAGTAGGATCCAAGGATTTTTTCAAACACTTTGTAGACATAGTAATTGCTAAGGTTATTCTTCATGTGGATGATCTTCTATTTGTTGGTAGACCTGCATGTGGCATTTTCTATACTCTCCTCTAGTATTTCTCATAGACTGACCTACCTTCTTTGAACGGTTCTCTCTTTTATGAACTTACTATCATATTTGAGAGAATTTGAAAGGAGGATTATGGGTGACTTTGATGATATCATTGGACCAAGGACCTTTAAGTGTGTGATAAGGAATTTGGCACATAGAAAAATATCTCTACTGATCTCATGTAGAAGGGTAGTCATATTATCTTTGGAAGAGATGACATCTACAGCATTTTTGGGTAGTTAAGCTCTTTGGTACCTATACTTTCTTCTCATTTTGTGATTGTTGATAGGCCAATCTTGGAAATATAGATGACCGAGGTGGAGTAGGAACCTTTTCTGCCCAATTTTTATTGTGGCAAACAAGAGAAGGTCTATTTCCACAAGCATAAGAGGACATTTTATCCTTTGCTTCACTACAATCAAATTGGACTAGAGGTTTGTAGTCTTCCTTGATGGATCAATAGTTTCAACATGCATTACATTCTCTCTTAGTTGACTCATCCATTCCTCATGCTACTAGAGAACTTCTTTACTCTTGCTTTGGCAAGGATATAGACTCTTGGATCCTATTTCAATTGTGCATTATGGAATTTTGACTTGCACAATCTACTTTCTCTACAATAATGAGATTTTGTGTATGTTTGGTCCACCCATTTGCATCTTCATTACTTACTTGTGATTTTGGTTCTACACTAGATGCAATAATGATCCATATGACATGGCGTTCTTTTGGAGGACAAAGGATAGCTACCTATAATGCTACCAAGGATATAGTGTTTGCCATGGCATAAGAAAGTGGATACCTTGCTTGGAGGGAGTGTTGGTATGCTTTGTAAACAACTTGAACCAAGGCAAACTTATACTTGGTCCAAGATGATAATGTGATAGTAGTAGATATTTTGGTTATGTGTCCTACACGTGATGAAATATTAATGAAAGTGACCACCAATTCTCTTGGATGAGCGGTGAGCAAAAGGGCAATAGGCAAGGTCTCCAAGTATAGGAGTATGCAAAGAGTTCACCTATTTGTTCCTCTAGCCTTATAGCTATGTATGTATGGGAATGATTTCAGTTCCATAAATTTTATGGAGCATCTTCTCCCTAATCCATGTAAATTTTACTAGAACACCCCATCAATTATTTTCTACAAAATTTAGTGATAGATGAATTGAACCCTTTACTCAATGTTTGTTGCAATTTGATCTCACTCTTTTGTTAACACACTCATCTTTGAACATTGTTGGATACTGTTAGGCTTAGGACCATTTTACTTATTATTTTTTATCCTTGTGCAAATTGATGTGGTCTTCCCATGCTCCTTGTAATCATGCCTGCCATGTTTTCTTTCTTTGAATATTGTTATTGTGATGCTCAAATCTCAAGTCTTGTCTTTATCTCAAGTTTTTTCCCTTCCATCCATCTCTCTTATCTGATTATTTTAGTCCATGCTCTTTCTTAGTGTTTCTATTTTTCTGATGCTTTAGTGATGTATTTCTTTCTATCTCCTTATTTATGTGCTATTTGTTATGTGTTAATTTTTATCTCTCTTTTTAGTGTCTCCTCCATAGACCACTCTAAAATGCTCACACTTTGCTCTTGGGCAAGGTTAGCTAGTGGAACTACCATATTTGAGGCTCTTTGTCTAGCATCCCATACCCCTATTGCATGCATAATTAGGAAGTAGACTTTGGTTTGTCCTTTTCATCATACTCCCAATGTGGCCCAAGTTCTCTATGGGTTCTCCTCTAGCTCCTTGCCATGTTCCTGAATCTCCTTGGAGGAGGAACCTATCATAGTTGATTTTCCCATGGAAGACCTCACACAAAGTCCCTCTTCCTCCCATGATCTCTCCATCTACCTCTATAGACCTACAATCATTAGAGGGTTGTAAATCACCTCCTCTTAGCTCTATAGACTTTCCACCACAATAATAGTGTTTGATCACTTCCTTCAATTCTTTAGACACTCCTCCACTATAGAGCCAAATCCCTCCCTTGGTGTCTATGGCACACTCTTACATACCACATCACTTGCAACCTACAAAATCATGCCCAAATTGTTCATAGGTATTGGTCTAGCTTAGCACAAAGGACATGCTAGATTCTTACAAATGAGTGTAGAGTTAGGCACTCCAAATGTGTATGAGAGGCACAAATTTGTATTGATCCAACTAGTATCAAAATAAGTGAATTTCAAAAATGGCTAGATCTTGCAATGATATGGCATGAATCCACAAAATGAGCTAATTTGAATACAAGGAGCAATTGTAATTTTTTGAGAGAAATCAATTCTTGTTAGGGGATTTGTGATATATTCCTATGAGATATTTAGTCCACTCCTTCAAATAGGCTAAAACACATAACAAGGCTAATTTCAATAAATGTCTAGCTAGTGTGAGGGTAATGAAAAAGCATTGTATTGGAATTTTGAAAGCTTGTTCGCATTTGCTAAAGGAAATAAGAGTACAACTAAATGATCCCAATAGAAATGTTGATATTCTAAAATGGGTAATATTGTGTATTATTCTTCATGACATTTTGATTAGCTGCATTGATGATTGGATGGAGAAAGACTACAATAAGTCAGATATAGATATAGAAAATGTGGAGTAGGTAATGGACCAAGCTGCATTAAAGCATCATAAAGAGAATAAAGAAGAACTAGAAGTCATGTTATAAAAATTATATGGCTTTTGTGAGTGCCAAATCATTGTAATACATTTCATACTTTCAAAATAAATCATGTTTCAATTTTTTGCTTGATGATACTTGCTTGGTTAAATTTTATATGACATAAATTTAATAAATTCATATGCTTAAAATATTGTGGTTGCATTGGATATATGAGGACTTGATGCATAGTTATGGAGGTTATAAGGAATGTGTGAGGTTGGGAGGAATTTAGAATGCATGAGTTAAGGAGTATGGGAGAGTATCAAGGGTTAAATAGGTCAAGAAGTGAGGCAAATTTAACTCTATTTTCATTAGTGGTTGAAAGGTCATAAAGAAAAGCTAATGCATCTTTGAGACAAAGAAGGTATTTAGATTTAGATTTAGATTGATGTCCAAGGTGTACTCCAAGATTTTGAATTAAAAAAAGGAAAAAAAGAAATAGGAATTTTTGAAGAATAAAAGAGTACACAAAAGCTTTTGGGAGAGAGCTTGGGTTTTTAGGGGCGGACATGAAAGGACATGAGCTGAGATTTAGGAGAGAGAAACAAGAGAGATTTTAGGAGAGTTAAAAGGGTGAAGTGAAATGCTATAGGAAAGTAAAAGAAAGAATGCCAAAATTTCAAAAATAAGAATAGGGACAAGAGGGAAAAGGACAAGGGAAAAGATAGGGGAAAATAATTTACCCAAAAGAGAAAGAAGAAGGAAGGACAAATACATGAATTGAGGGAAAAAAAATCAAAATTGAGTAAAATGTGATTTTTAAGAGAACCAAGAAGGAGAGATGAAAAATTCCAAATTAAGTGAAATGTGACATAAAGGGTAGAGGCAAACATGAAAGAAAGAAAGGATTTTGAAGAGAGGCACAAGGGAGAATGAATGTCTGAAATTTAGTGAAATTGGAAATGAAAGAAGAGGGAAATAGGAAATAAAGGAAGGATTTCCAAGAAAGGTAGGAGGGAGAGAGGACAAATCCAAAATTTAGCGATATGAAAATGAAGGAAGAGGGAAAAAGAAAGAAAAGAAGGATTTTGATTCTAGGTAAGAGGGAAAGAGAAGACAAATTTGAAATTGAGTGAAATGGAAGATGGAAATAGGAAGGAAGGATTTTGAAGAGGGCCAGAAAAAAGGACAAGAGAGAGCAAAACAGCCAAACAAAGGATCCAAAATCAAGAAGAGAGCAAAACCCAAAATGAGGCAACGTAGAGATTTCAAGAGAGGCAAGAGGGAGAGAGAGGAAAAATTTTATATTGAGTGAAATGGAAGATGGAAATAGGAAGGAAGGATTTTGAAGAAGGCCAAAAATAAAGAGGACAAGAGAGAAAAACAGCCAAACAAAGGATCCAAAATCAAGAGGAGAGCAAAACCCAAAATGAGGCAAGGCAGAGATTTCAAGAGAGGCAAGAGGGAGAGAGAGAAAAAATTTGATATTGAGTGAAATGGAAGAGGGAAACAAGAAGGAAGGATCTTGAAGAGAGCCATGACAAAAAGAGGATGATAGAGAGTTAAAAAGAGGAAAGAAAAAGCAAAGAGCAAGCAAAGGATCCAAAATTAAGAGGAAAGCAAAACCCAAAACTCAAGAGAGAGGACAAATTTGAAATTGAGTAAAATAGAAGAGGGACAAAAGAAGGAAGGATTTTGAAGAGAGCTAGGAAGGAGAGAGGTCAAAAGAGGAAAGAGAGAGAGAAAGAGCAAAAGAGCCAAAAAACAATCCAAATCAAGAAGAGAGCAAACTACTAAACTCAAGATGGCTATTGAGATGTACTAGAGAGCAGTTGAGATGGAACATGTGGAGGACACTTCAAAATAACTATGACTAATCAATGACAATATGAACTGTTATTGATTATATGCACTATGATAAGTGGTGTTGGTCAGATAAATTGCAAATTTGAGCCACAATAGAATATATTTGTGAAATAGATCTTGATGCACTTGGATTGAAAATTGCACTTGGGATGAGTACCCTACAAAAACTACATGTAAGTTTTCCACTTGCAAATTGTGAATGGTGTTTTCTATCATGTTTCCAGTTTTCAAATTTCTATGAAAATTCCTACCAAATTCTAGATTTCTATCAAAGCTCGTGTCAAATCTTGCCTAACCCAATACATTGCTGCGCATTGGGTTTAGTGTTTAGGGCATGCAAAATGCACCTACCATGCAAACCCTGAATGCACATGCCAAAAAAATATAAATTCACTAGCCATGCAAACCACTTTAGCCATGCAAACCAACTTGCATGGTTTGTATGGTTGGAATATTTGTGGTTTGCATGGCCATACAAATGCAGTTTTTGCGGTCTATGTGAATGATGTTTGTGCGGTTGAGTTGGTTTGCATAGTCTACATGAATGCAGTTTGTGTGGTTGAGTTGGTTTGCATGGTCCATTTGGTTAGGTTTCAAGGTTTTACCTTTTTTGTTGTTATGTCTAATTTTTGCAATATAGATTTTAGCTATTGACATATGTTTATCTTATATTGACTTGTGTTTAAAGGTAGAAGTGTGCACCAAGTTTATGCAAACTTGGAGGAGAGACACTCATAGAGGGATAGCTAGAGAAAGAGATATTGTGTTCACCACTACTATGATTTGTCATGCATTTTTTTCCACCTTTAGGTTTGGCCAAAAGGAGGAAGAATGTTCCATAAAGCATGGTGGAAGATTGGTTTCTTGTGAGAGATAGAACCAATAGGAGATACCTAGCAAAACAATGTGCATATCTAGCTTTCTATCCATTTTTCCAACTCTTATGTCACTACTTATTCCAGCTCAGCATCCTAGGGTGGTACATAGGAACATCATTCTCATAGTGAAGAGTAAGATGGCATGATCTACTCTAGTGGACTATGATTAGACTGAGCTTGTGTTATTGACTATTGAGGTAGGACTTGTTGTAGTCTAGAGGAAGCTTGATCATCTGGATGGTAAATGCTTTTTGTGACTCATGTGCTCTCACACACTTGTTCATGGAGAGTGGATTTATGGGCTTAAAATGAGATTATATAAAGCAAAAGAGGCGGTTTATATCCATGAGAGTGTGGAGGAGGGAGAGCTTGTACTTGATAAGTAGGGTGAAAGAAATTTTAGTTTTAGTTTAGTACACCTTTTGAGTTAGGTTAGTTAGAGTTGTGTACATGTTTATATCTTTATATACATTGATATGATTTTCCACCTTTTGATATTGCTTGTTTGAGCTATAAGTGGACCATTCATGGATGATGAAAAGGACTATACGGTGTTTTTATTTGGTTTGATATGGTTAAGTTATTGTGTATAGGTCACCCTCTTCATGCATCTTCCCATGAATATCCAGGTGTTGATGTTAGAGTACTTGGTTCCTATGAGCACCATGATGATCACCCTCCTCATGTACCTTCCCATGCATCTTTTAGGGTTGATATTAGAGTACCAAGTTCTCATGAGCACCATTATCATCCATTATTTAGCCAAGTGAGAGTTCAACTACCTACATTGCCACCACAAAGTATCCTCAAAGAGCACTTGCATTGTAACATGGAGAGTATATTTGCTTAGAGATGTTTCCTCCTATTGATATGGAAACTCAGATTGAGCATGTGATGAGTACTATGGTGAGGGAGAGGCTAGTTTAGTAGTTTAGTGCATATAAAGATTCATACCAAGAGTCTATTTAGAATCAAAGAGCCAAGCCTACAACTACACCACCACCTATAGCTTCCATATTTGGAGTGCATCATGGTGGAAAGGCTAGAACTCCATCAGTCAATGGAGCATCATCTTCACAAGCCACTTTGTAACAATATGGAATTTACAAACAAGTTATTCAAGACTAATGAATAAGCAAATATGCCAAATTAGGCAAGAATTATAAGAATATTCTAGAAGTATCTAGGAAGCTACTTGGTACCTTCCAAATATTGGGTAATGTGTACGCTAAGTGATGACTTCTAGGAGGAAGCTTCTTGGCTAGCTTAGCTTGCATGCCAGGTAGATGGTTTCTAGAAAGAAGCTTCTTGGGAAGCTTCTTGAATAGCTTAGCTTGCAGGCCAAATAGGCAACTTGTAAAATGAAGCATCTTGAGAAGCTTCTTGGTTAGCTTAACTTGCACTCTAAGAAGGCAGCTTTTAGGAATCTTCTAAAGAAGCTTGTATGTTCCTTATAAATACCAAAGGCCAAGCTCATGCTAGGCATTTGGAGTTTCCTTCATTCAAGAGTCTCAATGTGATCTTCCATTCTCGTATTTCTTCCTTGTCTTTTATATTGGTATCAAAGAAGGAATGGAATGGATGGAATTCATGGACCACCAAATCTATTTTCCCCAAACCATTGGGAATTTTGCATCTATGTACTACCAAAGCATCATTTCATGTAGTTCATCACCTCACACTTTGGGAAATTTTTTCTAAATGTGGTCACATTGTTTGATGAACCCTTGATACTTCAGATTGTAACTTACAAAGCACGATGGATTTGTTGCATCTATGCATTAACTTGGATAATTGAAGAAAGTTTGTTAGAGTAGTAGCTATGGCAGCAATGCCCAAAATTATCATTTTTATGCAACAACAAACTAAGCACATTACTTGATTGTTAAAAGAAAGAGAACATCAACAACAAGAGTATGTAGAGAGAGTACCATTTTGAGAAGGAGAAAAGCAAAGCCAATTTCCAAAGCCCAAGTTATTTGAAGGCAAGAATCTCTCAAGCATAGTGGAGAATTTTGTGTTTAATTATGAACATTATTTTGAAGCTATAAAGCTTCAAGATAAATAGAGATTCTCTTGGCTTCAACCCAATTGGATGGAGTTGCAAAAGTCTAATGGTGATTTCAAGTGGAGCAAGCTGAATGGTAGTTTCTTGCACCAATCTAAACATTGGAAGAATTCAAGAGTGCAATAATTGGGAGATTCCAAGCTATAAATATTGCATGAGTTGCATGAGTTGCTAGAGATAGATTAGCAAAATTGAAGTAGATTTTTTTTATGAGAAACTACTATCACTCAATTCTAGAACACCATAATGTAAATTCAAAATATATTAGAATATGAAGCTCTTGATTGATTTGTGAGGAGCTTGAAGTCATGCACTAAATTGGAAGTGACCATGCAAGAGCAAAATCACTTGGAGAAAGCCATACAGTCAGCTAAGCACTTTGATTCATTGGTTGTGACAACTTGGTCTTGACCTTGATCTTTACATAACCTACCAATACACTCCACATGGGTGGAGGAGCTAGTATTGATGGAGATTGATATCATCCAATGGAGACTTATCTACAATACCATCGGGCATGTAGATAGAAAAAGGGTGATTGATGTTTGCTTTTATTGTCACCAAATTAGACATCACATTGCAAAATGCCCACTCAAGAATTGTGACCTCAAAAAATCACCCAAATGGAATTTGTGGAGCGTGATGATTAGGGAAACAAAGAATCCAAATAGGAGAGTTTGAACCACCTATTAGAAACTTGATTAGTTCAATGGGATTGAAGGCTCAACCTATGCAAGTTTGCTTCACTTGCAAGATATGATATTTGATCATGGTTGTAGAATTTTGGTTGATTTTAGAAGTTCAAAGAATTGCATATCCATGCAATTAACAAAGGAATTAGGTATTCTTATCAAACCAAAAATTGGACATAAATTGATGGCAAATGATAGAAAGGGTTTTGCATTAATACCTCACATCTTATTACATTCAAGATTAAGGAGTATTTTGAGTGTATGAGGTTTGTAGTGACACCTTTCTATTATGATATCATTATAGGTTGGCTTGAACATCATCAAGATCAATTTGATTTGGCCTGAAAAAAAATTCAAGTACAACATCAAGATAAGAATGATCAATTAGGTTGTTTGGCACCTTTGAACAAGACACCTAAGAATAATCAATTCCAAGAGGGGAAGTTATCAGTAAAGGAACCATAGAGTAAGCTTTGGAGGAAGATATTCTTATTTTATAGTGAAGATCAAGTTGATTGTGCATGCAAAATCTAATGAGGGCCATAAGCCTCATCAAGCAATGGTTGATCAAATAGTTTAAAATTTTACATGTGTGTTTCCAAATGACCTGCCAAAGAGGTTACTTAAGATTGAGTTATTGCTAAGAAGTACTCCAATGAGTAGATCAATCTATTGGCTCTCACAAGAGGAGTTAGAAGAGCTTTGAATAACACTAATGGAGTTGTTGGAGAAAAATTTCATTCAAAATAGTACATCTCCTTGGGAAAAATTGGTACCATTTGTCCCAAAGAAGGATGAAGGACTTTTCTTTTGTATTGACTACCGTTTCCTTAATAAATAAATAGTGAAGAATGCATATCCCTTGCTTCCAACTGATGATTTGCTAGATTAATTGAGTGGACCATGATACTTCTCCAAGTTTGATATCCAAAGTGGCTATTAGTAGATTTCTATTGATAGAGAGGATGTGCAAAAGACAACCTTTTGCACAGGGTATGGGCATTTTGAATGGAGAGCTCTACCTTTTAGGCTCACTAATGCTTTGGTAGTCTTCATAGATCAGATGAATTGGGTGTTAGATAGGCTATTGGATAAGTATGTGATAGTGCTTTTGGATGATATTTTAATCTATAGAAACATGAAGGAAAAACACACAAATCATAGCAAAAAGTCTTAAGATAATTACATCAATGAAGTTTTACTACAAGAAGTCAAAGTGTACCTTGTGGCAAAAAGAAGTTACCTTCTTGGGTCATAAGGTCTTGTTGGAGAGGATCAAGATGGAAAAGGAGAAAATCAAGGCCATTATTGATTGGCCTACTCCAAAGGAGTAAGCCAATCAATGAAAGAATAAAAGAATAGATATTTAATAGATGTGCAAGTTTTTATTGACAATTGATCCACTATTATGCTCATTCGGCCACACCATTGACCAATCTCTTGGAGAATACCTCAAGTTTTAATGGACCACCAGGCACAAAGAGCATTCTAAAAGGTGAAACATATGGTGTCTTCAAGACATATTCTTCAACTATATGATCCTCAAAATATGTCTTGAACTCAGAATATGCCAACACCTTAGAATATGTCTTCAAGACATATGGTTGATTTGAATGCTTCTAACTTTGCCATTGAATTTATGTTGTACCAAGAATTTCTAGAGGGTTACATCCCATTACCTTTGTGTCTCACCAACTGAACACCACAAAAAGAAATTACTCTATGCAAAATCAAGAACAACTAACAATGGTGTTTGCCACTAAGGTATGGAGGCATTATCTCTTGGGGAAAAAAGTGATCATGAAAATTGATAATAAACCCTTGTTGCAAACATTACATTTGGAGCACATGAAGACGCTACATAATTGATGGAGGAACAATTAAATTTTTTTGACATGAAACTTGAGTATAAACCAAGTAGGTTCCTTGTCTATCCCTCATGCCCTATCATGATAACTTGATATGAAGACTCTTCCTCTTATCACATTGGTAATTATAAAAATGTCAATTGACTCAAAAGTCCAAATCAAATTTAGGATTACTTTACAACAAGACCCCTTCTTTCTGATGACACAAGGTCATCTTGCAACACATGATAAAAAATACAACACCTTCTCCTTCAAAGAAGGCTTTTTATTCTATGAGAATTGGATTTATGTTCCAACCAAGGGTGATCTATGACTTGCACCTTCAAGAAGCCCATGAAATACCAATCACTAGTCACATGGGTGTTGACAAGATCTTGGGTACCCTACAATGCCAGTGGTGGTGGCCTAACATGGTATGAGAGGTTCAAGAGTTTTTTGGTCTTGTGAGAGTTGCCAATGCAGCAAGGCCAATAACACATAACCAAGTAGACTCCTTCAACCACTTCCCATCCCATCTGCTTGATGGGAACATGTGAGCTTAGACCTCATCACATCCTTACCCAAGACAAAGCAAGGTCACATAGCAATTTGTGTTGTTTGTTGATAATATTAGTAAGCAAATCAATTTGGCACCAACTTTTGATATAGTGGATGCTCCAACATTGACCTTGATCGGTTTTGAAAATGTCTTCAAGCATCATGGGATGCATTGTGTACTCATCTTTAACCATGATCCTCAATTCACCAAAAAAATTTAGCAAGCACTCTTCTAGCTACTTTGCACAAAGCTTGCTTTATCTATGACCTATCATCCTCAAACTGATGGACAAACCAATTGTGAAAATCATACTTTGGAGGATTTTTTTGTGCCTTTGTCAACATTCACCATACCAATTGGTATGAATGTCTTGTTGTTATTGTGCTTGCTTACAATGCCTACTATAAGCAAGCAAGCACTTGATTCTCTCTCTTCTTCCTTAATTTTGGCCGAGACTCACTTGTTCCAGATTCCCTTCTTGCTCCTCCTCCATCTCTCATGTCCGTTATACTTCCACCTTCTTGACCACAATATCCCAATCCTTACAACAAGCCAAATCTCATCTTGTTGCTCAAAATGGTCAAAAACAATATGCGGATCACTATTGTCATGATCTCATCTTTCAACTTGATGATAAGTTCATCCTTTCTTCTAGTAACCTACTCCTCCTACTTGATACCCAAGTTTGTAAAGTTGCTCCTAATTGGATAGGTCTATTTGATGTCACCAAAATCATTTCTTGTGTTGCTTATCAACTTGCCTTGCCTTGTCATATGCAAATCTACCATACCTTTCATGTTTCTAAGTTGAAACTCTTTGACTCTAATCCATCTTTCTTTTCTTTTTGTGTCCAACCCGTTCCTCCTTGCATCCCTATCAACAACAATGAGGTTGATCATATCCTTGCATGTCACTATATTCAACGTGGCCACCAACAACATACTAAGTACAAAGTCCTTTGGAAAGTGTATCCCCTTCATGATGCCACTTGGGAGCCTTTTTGTCATCTCCTTAATGCACAATTAGTCATCCAAGAGTTTGAAGCTTCCATGGTAACAAGGACATCACCAACTCATGGTGGGAGAATATGTAATAATATGGAGCTTATAGGTGAGTTAGTCAAGACTAAAAAAGTAGTAAATATGCCAATTTAGCTAAGAATTGTAAAAATATTCTAGAAGCATCTAGGAAGCTACTTGGTTCCTTCCAAATATCACGAAATATGTATACCAAGTGGTGACTTGAAAGAGGAAGCTTCTTGGGAAGCTTCATAACATGCTTAGCTTGTGATCATGTTCTTAGAAGGCTCTTTATAATTCCCGGTATGAGGTTTCCAATATACAATATCATATCCTATAATCAAATAAGGCTCCTATCTTGGGCCAACTATGAGAGTCAAACAAGCCTGACTAGACCAAGTGTGTAAAAGACCAAGGAGAAATAGGAGAATGGAAGATCACATTGGGACTCTTGAAAGAAGAAAACTTTGAATGCTTAGCATGGGCATTAGGCTTTGTTATTTATAGGGAACATACAAAATTCTTTAGAAGCTTCCTAAAAGCCACTTGGGGAAGTTTCTTGGGAAGCTACCTAACTAGCTTAGCTTGCACGCCAAGTAGGCAACTTCTAGAAGGAAGCTTCATGGTTAGCTTACCTTGCACTCTAAGAAAGTGGCTTTTAGGAAGCTTCTAAAGAATTTTGTATGTTCCCTATAAATACCAAAGCCTAATGCCCATGCTAAGTATTCAAAGTTTTCTTCTTTCAAGAGTCCCAATGTGATCTTCCATTCTCCTATTTCTCTCCTTGGTCTTTTACACACTTGGTCTAGTCAGGCTTGTTTGACTCTCATAGTTGGCCCAAGATAGGAGCCTTATTTGAATATAGGATATGATATTGTATATTGGAAACCTCATACCGGGAATTATATTGCGACCCCTCCAAGTTTTCATGGTACTTACCATGAGTGTTTGTGGCTTCAAGAATAGAAGGTATCTTTGAGTGATGAGGTACAATGACTCACTTGGTTGAGATAGAGCATGAGCTTATCTAGAGTATTCATACCCCATATTAGTTTCCACATAGATGTGAGGAGGAAGATTCTAGTGTTAGATGTGCGTTATATTGCAAACATGAGAGTTCCTAGTAGACCTCATTACTTGGAATGGTTTGCCAAGACCATGAGGAGGGGATGGCACTCCTATAGAGAGAGTAGTACATTCTGGTATATCTTGTAGCCATGCATAAGAGAGTTTATGGAATATTGTATCACACACTTTGAGGTGATCATATGGACCAATGGTCCAAAATGGAAGGTAGAGATATTATTGCATTCTATGAGGGAGGTTAGTGACCTACTAGTTGGAGTTCATATAGGTTCATGTTTGATGGCATTCTTCATGGAGAATGATGGGTATTTTGATGAGTTTAGAGGAGTTATGGTTAGATCATATAGTACTTTTACCTCATTAGGTTTATCTATCAGAGATAAACTATTTGTGGATAATGATGCTCTTGCTTATTGTAGGAATCATCCTTGTGGAGCTATACATTTTCCATGGTTTTCTCCAAAGGACGCTCTTAGTACTTCATATACCTTATTATTTTAGCTTCTTGTAGCACCTATAGATATACTTAGAGCCTCCACTACTCCTACTATTAGGTTTCTAGAGGAAGAATGGACCGCTATTAGATTGAGTGATTACAATTTTGACCTTTATGTGCTTTTAAGGCATGCATTAGTGAGACAAAGATGCATCCTCAAGAGAGGAGATAGATATGGTGCTATAGCCCTTTTTTATTAAACCTACCTTGTATTGGCACTTACATGATGCTTTGGAACAACATATATAGTTGACCTAGTGCCTAAAAATAGCCACTTTGGATTTTTAGGATAGCTTATAATTTCCTTGTATATTGTACACTTCTCTTGCATATATTCTAAAAATTTTTGCTAATATACATGCACCATTGATAATTTGACTATTGATTATTTGAGTTTTTCTCTTGCTCTTGCTCCCCAGCTTGAGAAGAAAGAGTTTTGCAAATTTGTATTTGATTTGCTTTAAAATGGTGTTCAGAAAGCACTAAGTAAAAGGTGTGTTTAGTGTGGTGCACCAATTGCACAAAAAATATGGGAGTCTTATGTATCCAATGGCAAGGAGAAACCAAGAGGCATTAAATTGTGGTACAAAATGGTCACTTCTTCAGTCTGGTATGTTTTGTAAATACAAGTAGGTGAATTCTCTACTTTCAGAATCCAAATATATATGTTTTGCATATAAAGAAGCATTGCTAGGGAAGAAAGCAACATGTGTATCAAGAAAGATTGAAAAGTGAGCAAAAAGAAGTAAATTTTATATGTAAACTAAGTTTATAGTGAAGATCCCTTAGCATACCATAGCTCTTTACTATCCTATACAACTCGATTCACTCTTGTTCCAACTAGCACAAGGAGCATAATTGAGGATATAATTTGGTACAAGGAACTTGGAATCCATACTATAACTATTGAGAGAGCTACCATAAGGATGGGAATCTATATTGGATAACATGGTAATAAGAGTTTTGATTTCCTTGGGTATTTCCTACTTGAGCTAGTTCAAGTGTCATCAAATAAAAGCATTTTGATTTCACCTTTGTCTTTTTGATGTAGAGCTTTGTTACTCTAGACCTGATTTTCTCTATCTTTAAGATATTCATGGCCTCTACTTCTCTCTTGTCTTTCTCAAACTTCTGTAGCTTGCTTGGATTCAATCTCTACTATTTTACACCTCTCCCTTGATTCTAGTGATTCACTTCTCAGTTTGCTATGACTAACTAAATCTTGCAATAAAGAAGCAAAATTAGGTGTAAGAGCAGATGTAATCTTGGAAGCTTGAGAAATCCTCTTTTTCTACCAGGAGTCAACCTCCTTCTCTTTGGATGCTTCTTCCATAATCTCTTGCTCCTCTTTCTCCTTTGATGCTTCTCTAGTTTACTCCTTGTTAAGAATTCTTGACAATCCACTTCTCTTGCTTCTCAAGTGTCAATGTCTTAGTCTCTTATAGAGTGATTCTCCTTGGCTCCTGTCACTCAAGGAGCTTCATCTCTACTCAAGTGATTCTCCTTTACTTGTCTTCTAGGGTATTCTACCTCAACTGCACCATCTCCTCTCACATGATTCTCCTTTTCTTGTCTCATTAGGTTTTCTTCCTTGGAGCTCCATCTCCTCTCAAGTGATTCTCCTTCACGTGTCTCATAGGGCATTCTTCATAAGCATTTTATCTCTTGTCAAGCATTGACTATCATCTTTCTTGTGAACTCATCTCCTCTCCTTACAATTTCCAAATGTACACTTACAATTGAGACCTTCCTCTTCAAATATATTTAAAGAATCTTCCAAGGACCCATAACTGCTCAAGATGCTAATAAAAATTAAAGCCATAACCCTTAATTTTCTCTTGAATCATCTAGTATAACAAGGCATGTTCCATCCATGAATCAAAATTCCTCCTCAATACCACCAGTACTAACTTCTGCAAGAAGAGATATATTGGCTTTACCTTCAAACATTAAATCCATTCTATCTATCTAATAGACATAGATGTTTGATTTTGACTTGTCCTCAATTATTCTCCATCCTTGCTCCAAGTCTTTCTTGATTAGACCTTCCTTAGTGCAATTATATTTCCATTCTCAAGTATCCTTGTAGGATTTAATGTATCTAGCCCTATCACCATTCATAGAGGGTGGAAATCCTCTCCAGTACCAGACCAAATAAGTGGCCATGTAGCTAAAGTTTGTGCTTTTTGGATTGGTTTTTTACTATTTCCACCATGAATTTGACTAAAGTGTTTAGGATCATCCAAATAGTCCAATATTTGTGAGAAGTAGTGATAGGCCATCCTAAATCCATCATCCTTGCTCTTTTCTTGCTTTATTTGTGATACTTTATGCATGAATTGTAGCATTAGAACCCCCTTTTGTGTGTGCATAAAGGGAAACATTCTTTGATCCTCTCCTTGTCATGCTCAATGGGAATGGGGATGGATGCAACCATCTTCTTGAGCAATTCTTGAAATCAAAGAGGGAGAGCAAAACTAAGCTTGTTCTCTATAATGGATAGAACTAAGAGTATTTTTTCTACAATTGATGAAACTAAGAACTGGTATTGGAAGGGGAGTTGAATTTTTGTCCATGTTTCCTAATTCACTCAACTTACAAGAGGAATAAATCTGGATTTTGATTTCAATTTGCCTTGCAACTTGTATTACTAACTAGTGTTAAGATAGTTGGCATGTTCATTCACCAATTCTATAACACATTCACCAAATAACAAAACATTCCAATTTGAATGGCACCATTTTGAACAATTCTAACCTACATAAAATGATGAGAAGACAGCCCAAAAGGAGAAGGTATGAGACAATTGTTTCAAATTGGACTTAGTATGTGAGAGAATTTCCAAATTGGACTTAACGAGTGGTTGTCATTACTCTCCATCTCTCTTGTTTCCATTTTGTATAATAGCGGTGGTTAGCACAAATATCTAATTGCATCACTAATTAAGTTCCATATATCACTAATAAACTTGCCATAAAAGTCACTCATAAAGTCTTGTAAAAGTAAGATTGAATCCCCTCGCCACATAAACAACTTTTTGGCCCCCATAATTTTTATGAGATTATTCATTTATGGGACAAAAACCTTTTATGGGAACTTGTAAAGTATTTTATGGTTCTCAAGATTCTACCTGTAAAAATTGGAAATTTTGGAATTTGAAGCTCCTTAATGAGACAACCTCTTGTATTCATAGCTTTTTGAGAGGAGATTGGTCAACACTTCAATATGAGTGTACCACATGAGCACAAGTAACAAATAGGAGGATAGTTGAGTCCCCATAGTCCCATGCTACTCCTTTAGAGCATAACCAGCTACATCACTCCTTGATGTTAGGCCAAGCATGGGAGTATAGACGTGTAGTCCATGCATTAGCCGGCTCCTAGCCAATGCCTTTCTCTTCAAACACTCTATTTGCATTATAGGCACTCCATCAATTAGCCAAGGAAAATCTATTTTCTTTTCTCCATAACTACCATCTAGATAAGAAGCTTCAACTTATGGAGTTTGTCTTTGCTCATGCCCTACTTCATTCTCCACATTTCTCAATGGGTGGGCCAACAAGACTAGTATTTGAGTACCTACTTGATTATCTTTCTTAAGACACTCTAGATTTTGGTTTTCCTCTCTTCTTTGCCTTTTGTCAACATAGTGCTTTGGGTCTAGTGCCCTTGGAGCAACTCTCTATTTGGTGCATCTTGTCTCATTGCCTTGTCAAAAGAGATATCTAGTGTTTTCCCCATTATTGTTAGAGATGTATTTCTCCATTTAGTCTCTTGTTCCATGTTCCTATAGTTACAACACTCTTTATCTTTGCTTTTATCTATATATATATACAATTTTATATTTTTTTATTTTTTTATATTTTTTGTGGCCACTTTAGTTGGTTGCAAGACAATTATTGTTGGTATTCAAGAATCCTTGGATCTCCATCTCAATTAGGGTAGTTGTCTAGGTAGACATCTCCAATGCCTTCAATACCATTTCTTGTCCGGCTTTGTTCTATGATCCTTGCTCTATAATAGATCAAATCCACTCTTTGATTCCCTTCATCCCCACATTCTATGGCATAAAGACACCTTTGTTGTATAGTCATCATATGATTGCAAGAGACTTCACACAACGTGCATCTATTGAGTGCACATGCCAAGGAGATTACCTTGGTGGATCTCTTTTTTCCATTGTACATTACATTCCTTATGGGAGGTCATAGATGCTTTTCCATCATATCTCTTCCCATCATTCTTTGATGACACCCACATCTTGGTCCCTTTGGAGGATGTTGTGCATGCCATAGTGGCTTTAACACATAGTTTACAAACTTAGGTTTACAAGTGCAGACTCATAAATGTAAGGTATGGAGCCCATGTGCAATTCTTGCTCCTTGAAATTTTTCACCAAGGTTCCAATTCCCAATAGGAGGCATGAGAGTATTGGGATCCTCATTGGGGTCAGAAAATTATTGTAGCATATTTATCTCTAATACACTAGTGCATGCCACATCTCCTGTTTCCTTATTCTTTAGGTTGAGGAACACTCATGTAGTTTATTCTATCTTAGCACTTAGTTATCTCCTCCAAGCTTCCTATCTACCTCGTACATACATACATACATAGCTATCAATGTACATACACTTCTACAAAATTGTATGTACATTTCTTGCACACTTATGCACTTTTGATAGCACCTTGAGGCATACTTTCTCCACTTTGCTAGAGATATGTACATGCTCACAAAATTTGGAGGAGTGGTGTAGACTACAAATATCCCTACCCATAGCCATGGGAAGTTGTGGTCTCATATTACAAGAGACCATTGCACCAAAAACCTCTATAAGTGCATGGGCTCTAGTGGCACTCCACTCAATTGATAGGTTCTTTTACCATGGTCATCCCTTTCTTTTGGGACCTATCATGATAGTAGATTCAAGTACACATAACCTTCAAATATATATAGGGTTGGCTTGTGGCCTTTTACCAAGTCTTGTGTGCACAACACTCCTATTGGTTACCTAAATTTTTTCAATAGTCTCCAAGAAGATTTAGGCAAACATGAGTGAGTGTATGCAGATCCACACTCTCACAAATGTCCTCATTGACACACTATTATCTAACAAAGCTAGGATTCTTTCTAGAGAGAAAGGCTCCAAAGCTGGTTCCATTCCTCTCCTTTGATAGAGGATTTTTTGTTTCATATGTAAAAAGTTCTCCATTCACTCCACCTATGTCTAGGTCTCTTTCATCTAGACTTGCTATGGCTTCCAAACCAATGTGCCTATAGTTTCACGTATGACTCACATAATATAAATCTATTATGGCATGTTATAGGTGAAGAGCCCACCAGAGTGCATGATGTCATCCAGGATACAATGGCTTAGCTCCTCCAATCTACACGGTCCCAAGTACAAATTGAGAAGTGGTTAGACTACAAAGATTACCTCTACATTGAGTGAGAGCATATATTGTCACATTCACATATAATTGATTTTCTTTGTATGATATGGTGGTTGCAAACCCCATATAAGCAAAGATACTAGCACACACGGGCATTCAAGAGCAATAGAGACATGCTTGCCTCTAATACCTTGATTCCTCTAGCATTGGAAGCTTTTGGGAACCTTCACCACCATTTGGACGGGTTACTTAGGGGAGCAAGAAAAGGTTCCTTGCAAAAGAGAGGGGGTGTGGTTGTCTTCTATGTCATGCTTACCTCTTACTTTTGACAAACAGTCTTAGGCACACTACAATGCTTTCACACCTAGAGTCTTCATAGATGAACATCAATAGTAGGAATGCCCACTCTGTCTAGTGCCTTCCTCCCTCCATTAGTAGTAGTTTTCTTGTTGCTTTTTAGCTAGTTGTTTGGTTCCCTTACCCATGGGTTGGCTTGGGGGTCTAAACTTTGCTTTGGTTTGTGACCCTTGGTTTTCATTGGGCACCATGCTCTGGTTCCCTCTTGCACTCCTTGGTGCATTGTACTCTTTTCTCTTTTCCTTTACGGTATATATTTTTATGTGTGTTCTTTGTCTTTGTTTAGGGCAGATTTCTCATACAAATACTAGTAGAGCTAAGTCTCATTTTACCTTTTATGTATTATCTTGGTACAACTTGATGGGATCTTCCCATCCTTCTTGTTTTCCTATGTGGTAGCCTTACTTTCTTATTTTTTTAACTTGTGAAGTTTAGATAACAAGATGTTTGGTAACACACTAGTTATGGCTTATCCTCCACTTAGATTTAGCATATAAAGTTTGTTACTAACCTATTGTTGCAATCAAACTTCTTACTAGATTTACCTACAAATTGATGGTTACCTTAAATGGAGTGTACTTGGAATACCATCCTATAAATCCGTGTCATATGTGGCCCTACAAGACTATATATAGTGAAGAAATATTTTACAAATTTGAAATATGCTTTGAGCTTTTAAGCATCTTTAGTAATTAATTTTCAAAATAAACAATTAAAATAAATCTCCTTATCAACAAACTTGCACAAATGGGGATCATTGGATTTTTAGATAACTAGGTAGGTATTTTAAAAACGAATTTTAGTGAGTTTATTAGAGAAAATATATCTTTTGAATTTTAGAAATAATTTTTTAAAGAATACAAGTATATTTTCTTCTTTAAAATGTTACCTTTTATTTCATGTAAAAGGAAAATATATGCTAGTGTATTGGGGCCTTCATAAAAAAAAATTTACAAATAATTATTTAGTATGGAACTTGCCCTATTTCTTTTTTTCTCTAGGGTCTTGTGTTTTCTTTTCCATCAAGCCTTGCCTATGACTTCAATAATGAATGACATTGTTGTATGTAGAAATAGTATCCATGTCACACATTTTAATGCATGTTTTCTTGTTTGTGCTTCTAGTACTAATTAAAAAATTCAATTCTTTTTCTACTTTGTACAAGGAAAACATATAAAATATTGAAGAATTGTGGTACTCAAAATAAAGGCATTGTGTTCATCTCCTTGATAAGTGACTTAGCAATTGTAGTAGTAGTAGTAGACAGAATAAACAATTGAACTTCAAAGTTTATGGTGTGGTTAGAGTAACATTGGGAGGTTTCAGATTTAGAGCCCATTGAAATTTACAAGCAATGGGCCAAGTCCATAAAATATTTTATGGATTCATATAAAACTTATTCTTGCAAAAGGGATGGCTTCCATAAAACCAAGTACGGGTGAGAAAAATATGTTATGGAGGCTTAGTGGTTTTATTTTAGATGTTTTATGGTCCTTGGCATAAGCACTTTCTAGCTCAGCTTTCCTCATAAGCCACCTCTAGCTTAGTCCTTACCTCCTTGAGAGTGCTCCTAGTCTCTCTAAGCTCATACTAGGTCCTCTCTACTTTGTCTCCATGGTAGCAACAAAGGCTCTTCTATAAAACTGCTCCTAAAACCTAGATGCCTCACACAACTATTTATCAACCAATAGTCTATCTAACTTGCCCACTCTTTGGTCTCTTGTAACAATATGGAGTTTACAGATGAGTTAGTTGAGACTAACTAAGTACCAAATGGGCCAAATTAGCCAAGAATAACAAGAATATTCTAGAACCATCTAGGAAGCTACTTGATACCTTCCAAGTATCAAGTAATGTGCATGCCAAGTGGTGACTTCTAAGAAGAAGATTCTTAGGAAGTTCCTCTACTAGCTTAGCTTGCAAGCTAAGTAGACGGTTTCTAGAAAGAAACTTCTTTGGATGCTTCTTGACTAGCTTCTTGCATGCCAAGTAGACGGTTTCTAGAAGGAAACTTCTTTGTTAGCTTGGCTTGCATTCTAAGAAGAAAATTTTTAGGAAGCTTCTTAAGAAGCTTCTCAAGAGCCTTGTATGTTCCTTATAAATCTACTAAAGCCCAAATTCATGCAAAGCATTTGGAGTTTCCTTCATTCAAGAGTCCCAATGTGATCTTTCACTCCAATCTTCCATTCTCCTTGGTCTTTTAAATTGGTATTAGAGCAAGAATGGGATGGATGAAATTTATGGACCACCAAACCCTTTCCACCAAACCATTAGAATTTTCTTGTCCATGTACTACCCAAGCATCATTTCATGGAGTTCATCATCTCACGCTTTGAGCAGAATTTTTTGAATACAATCACCTTGTCCAAAGAATCCTTGGTAGTTCCAATTGTAACTTATGGACAATGGTAGATGTGTTGCATCTACATGTTAACTTAAATAGTTTGATTGTAGATAGTTTGATAGAGTAATGGTTATGGCGGCATTGTCCAAAGTTATCATTATTATGTAACAACAAATTGAGCACCTTACTAGATTGTTGGAAGAAGGAGACCATCAATGAAAAGAGCATGTAGAGAGAACACCATTTCTAGAAGGAGAGGAGAAAATCAAATTTCCTAAGCCCAAGGTATTTGAAGGTAAGAATCTCATGTGTATAATGGAGAATTTTGTGTTTGATTGTGAACGTTATTTTGAAGCTATAAATCCTCAAGATGAATAGAAATAGATTCTCTTGGCTTCAAGCCAATTGGTTGGAGTGGTAAAACTATGATTGCAATATCAAGTGGAGTAAGTTGAATGGCAAGTTGTTACACCAATCTCAACATGGGAAGAATTCAAGAGTGCAATAATTGGACAATTTAAAGCTATAAATACCACACAAACCGCATGGGATAAATTGGAAAATTTGAAGTAGATTTGTTCTATAAGAAGTTATATCACTCAATTCAAGAACACCATAATGAAAATTCCAAATATACTAGAAGATGAAGCTTTGGATCAATTTATGAGGAGTTTAAAGTCATGCACCAAATTAGAAGTGACCATGTAGGAGCACAAACACTTGGAGGAAGCTATACAATTGGCTAAGCGCTTTGATTCATTGGTTGAAACAACTTGGTCTTGACTTTGAACTTCATAGAACCTGCCAACACAATACACATTGGGTGGAGGAGCTTACTCCAATAGAGATTGATGTCATCCAATGGAGATTGCTTATCACTATAGATAGAGAGAATATTGTGAAAAAATTAGTGATAACCAATATAGAAGATCATTTGATCTAGCAAGTCATCAATTTGAAGCAAGGGATATGCCAATGATAACCAATATATAACCAATTAAGAACAACTAGCAATGGTATATGTCACTAAAGTATGGAGGCATTATCTCTTGGTGAAACAAGTGATCATGCAAACCGATCATAAACCCTTGTTGTAGACATTATATTTGGAGCACATGAAGAGTTGACATCAATGATGGGAGGAAAAAATATAGTTATTTGATATCAAACTTGAGTAAAAACTTAGTAGGTTCCATGTCATCCTTGATGACCCATCATGACAACCTGATTTGAAGATTCATCTTCTCATCATAATGGCCATTATGACAATGTCAATACTCAAAATTCCAAATCAAGTTTAGAACCGCTTTACAACAAGAATACTTTTTTTAGATGGTATAAGGTTGTCTTGTAGCACACGACTAGGAATACAACACCTTCTCCTTCAAGGAAGGCCTTCTATTCTATGAGAACCAGATCTATATTCCAGCTAAGGGTGATCTACAACTTGTACACTGTCAAGAAGCCCATGACTTACCAATTGCTAGTCACATGGGGGTGGACAAGACCTTGGGTACCCTACAACGCCAATGGTAGTGGCCTAACATAACACAAGATGTTCAAGAGTTTATCCAATCTTGTTAGAGCTACCAATGCATCAAGGCTAACAACCATCACTTTCCATCCTATCTACTTGATGGGAACATGTGAGCTTAGATCTCATTATATCCTTGCTCAAGACAAAGAAGGTCACACAACAACCAATGTGTTTGTCAATAAGCTTAGTAAGCAAATCCATTTGACATCAATGTTTGATATATTGGATGCTCCAACATGGGCCTAAATCAACTTTGACAATGTAGAGATGGAGTGGCGTCATGAAGGAGATACCCTAAAGGGCATCTCCTTCATGATGCCAGCTGGGAGCCTCTTTCTTATCTCCAAAATGCACAAAGCAGATTCATCTGGAAGTTTGAAGCTTTCATGGTGATGAGGATGTTGCCAACTAGCGGTGGGAGAACATGTAACAATTTGGTATTTATAGATAAGTTAGTTGAGACTGTAATACCCATTTGTCCATGTATGTGGTATTGTGATATTTAGCTTAGTATAATAAGTACTTGAGAAATATTATTTATATAGATAAAGGATGGTTTTATATTAGTCATGATTAGCTAAAGTTAGTCATAGCTAGGATAGAGAGGACCTTACTTTAGAGGAAGTGGAAAAGATGAGCACCACTATTTTAAATTCTAGTGTGTTAATGTGGTATTATTCCTAGGTGTTTGGTTTTGAGGAAAGAGTTGAGAACTCTTGGGCCCGCAAGCCTTTTTGTTTTGGATTCTTTTATAGTCCAAGGATAGCCCATGTAAAGGAATCCTTGACTTAGTTGTTGGGTGAAGATAAGATCACACGCTTAGTAGAATATGCCCATGTGGATGGATATTCCTTTATACTTTTTGACTTTATTTGACTTTTAGCCTAGTGACTTGAGTTACTTTGGTAAATAGTAACTTTAGTGTATAACTATTTCACCAGTATAAAAACAAGGGATGAGGAGGTACTCATCATCCTTTCATTTGCAACTATATTTCTCTCTCTCATTAAGGTCTCTAGTGAGCAATGTCTTGAGTCTTAGAGTGTTAACCTTGGAGGAGTATGATGGAGTCGGGGTTCCTTGCCTTCTTAGTCTATGGTGTGCTATGATAATAGCCATCTGAAGTTCATCCTAAATGAGAGACAAGCCGACTCACAAATTAGGCCAAATTAGCCAAATAAAACTAAAATAGGCCAAATAAAATTAGGCCAAATTAGCCAAGAATTATAAAAAGATTCTAGAAATATCTAAGAAGCTACGTGGTACCTTCCAAGTATTGGGTAATGTAACAATATAGAATTTAGCAATGGAGTTAGTTAGGGATAACAAAGTAGCAAATAGGCCAAATTAGCCTAGAATATTCAAGAAGTATCTAGGAAGCTTCTTGGGAAGTTTCTCGGCTAGCTTAGCTTGCACTCCAAGTAGGTAGCTTCTAGAAGGAGCCTTTTAGAAGCTTCCAACTAGCTTAACTTGCATGCCAAGTAGACAGCTTCTAGAAGGAAGCTTCTTGAGAAGCATCTTGATAAACTTGGCTTGCCTTCCAAGAAAGTGACTCAAGGAAGCTTCTTGAGAATCTTTTCAAGGGCCTTGTATGCTCTCTATAAATACCAAAGCCAAAGCTCATGCTAGGCATTTAGAGTTTCCATCCTCAAGTGTCTCAATATGACCTTCTATTCTCCTATTTTGGTCTTTAACATTGGTATTAGAGTAGGAATGGGATGGATGGGATTTATGGACCACCAAATCCTCAGCCAAACCATTGGGATTTTGCATCCAGGTACTACCCAAGTATCATTTCACACAATTCATCACCTCATGCTTTGGGTAGGATGTTTTGAATATTATCACCTTGTCCAAAGAACCCTTGGTACTTCCGGTTGTAACTTATGGAGAATGACAGATGTGTTGCATCTATGTGTTAATAAATTAGATAGATTGCAATTGGTGTGATAGAGCAGTAACCATGGCGGCAATGCCCAAGATTATCATTGCCATGCAACAAAAAATTGAGCACCGTACTTAGTTGTTGGATGAACAAGATCATCAACGACAAGAACACATAGAGAGAGTACAAGTTTCAAGTATAGAAGGAGAAGACCAAATCCAATTTCCAAAACCCAAGGTTTTGAAGGCAAGAATCTCCCAAGTGCAACAAAATTTTTTATGCTTGATCGTGAATAATATTTCAAAGTTATCTATAAAAGACCAAGATTGAAGAGAGAAATAAGAGAATGGAAGATCACATTGGGACACTTAAATGTGGGAAAACTCCAAATGTCTAGCATGAGATTTGGCTCTTGTATTTATAGAGAATATACAAGGTTCTTGAGAAGTTTCTCAAGAAGCTTCCTTGAGCCACTTTCTTGGAGTGCAAGTCAAGTTAATTGAGAAGCTTCTCAAGAAGTTTCTTTCTTAAAGCTGCCTACTTGGCATGCAAGCTAAGCTGGTTAGAAGCTTCCTTCTAGAAATTATCTACTTGACGTGCAAGTTAAGCTAATGAGAAGCTTCCCAAGAAGTTTTCTAGATACTTCTAGAATATTATAGGCTAATTTGGCCTATTCACTACTTTGTTAGCCTTGACTAACTTCATTGCTAAACTCTATATTGTTACATTACCAATCTTCAAGATGAATGAAAATAGATTCTCTTGGCTTCTAGCTAATTGGATGGAGTAGCAAAGCTATGGTGGCAATTTTGATTGGAACAAGCTGAATGGCAAATTGTTGCACTAATGTTAACATAGGTAGAATTCAAGAGTGCAATAATTGGTCAAATCCAAGCTAGAAATACCACACTAGCTGCATGAGATAGGTTAGAAGAGTTGAAGCAGATTGTCTCTTTAAGAAATTACATACATAATTCTAGAACACCACCATGCAAATTCTAGATATATTCAAAAGTGAAGCTTTGGATTTATTTGTGAGGGGCTTGAAGTCACAAACTAAATTAGAGGTAACTATGCAAGAGCCACAACACTTGGAAGAAGCCATGTGGTTGGCCGAATGCTTTGATTCCTTGGTTGTAACAACTTGGTCTTAACTTCAACCTCCACAAAGCCTACCAATACATTACACACAAGTGGAAGAGCCGGTACCAATGGGAATTGATGTCATTCAATGGAGACCACTTGGCACTATAGATAGAAAAAAAAATACAACAAAATGGTGGTTGTGTTTATTGTTGCCAAATTAGACATTGCATTGCTAAATGTCTACTCAAGAATGGGTGACCTTGAAAAGTTGCCCAAGTGGAGTTTCTAGAGCAAAATGATCAAGGAAACAAGGAATCCCAATAGTAGATTTCAAGCCACCTATTAGGAACTTGATTTTTTCCATTGGGATCCAAGTCTCAACCTATGCAAGTTTTCTTCACTTGCAAGGTATGATATCTAATCATGGTTGAAGAATTTTGGTTGATTTTGGAAGTTCAAAAAGTTACTTGTCCATTTAATTAGCAAAAGAATTACATATTCCTATCAAGCAAATAATTAGAAGTAGATTGATGATGGTGGATTGTAGAAAGAGTTTTACATTTTGTACCTTGCATCTTGTATCTTCAAGATTGAGGAAGAGTATTTAGAGTGTATGAGGTTTGTAGTGGCACCTTTACACTATGATGGGATTTTAGGTCTACCTTGGCTTGAATGTCATAAGTTTCAATTTGATTGGAACCAATGACAAATTCAATAACAATGCCAAGGTAGAAATTTTTGATTAGGTTGTTTGGCACTTCTTAGTAATCATCTAACAATAATTTGTCCCAAGATGGGAAGTTTGTCAAGAAGGCAGCCATAGAACGAGCTTTGGAGGAAGATAAGTCCAAATATGGGAATTTGTCAATGAAGTAGCCATAGTGCAAGCTTTGGAGGAAGATGAGTCCCAAAATCAGAAATTTGGTAGTAAAGCAACCATAAAACAAGCTTTGGAGGAAGAGAAGTATTTTTTTGCGGTGTGGATCAACCTGATTGCACATGAAGGATCTAAGGAGAATCAAAACCCTCATCAAGCAATGGCTGATCAAATAGTCCAAGAGTTTTCAGATGTGCTTAAGATGATCTGCCAAAGGGATTGTGGTATTCACTTCAAGATTGAGTTGTTGCCAAGGAGTACTCTAGTGAGTAGACTGATCTATAGGCTCTCACCAAAGGAGTTGGAGGAGTTTTTGGAGAAAGATTGCATATAATATAGTACATTCCCTTGGGGAGCACAAGTACTATTTGTTCCAAAGAAGGATGGAAGACTTTGTTTCTGTATTGATCACCATATGCTTAATAAACAAACAATGAAGAATGCATATCCCTTGCCTCAAATTGATGACTTGTTTGATCAATTGAGTGGAGGACAATACTACTCCATGTTGGATCTTCATAATGGCTATTGGTAAATCCCCATTGATAGAGAGGATGTGCAAAAGACTACCTTTTGCAAAAGGTATGGGTATTTTGGATAGAGAGTTCTACCTTTTGGGCTCACTAGTGCTCCAGTAGTCTTCATGGATCAGATGCATAGGGTGTTGGATCAGCTATTGGATAAATAGAAGGTTATGTTCTTGGATGACATTCTAATCTATAGCAAGATAGAGGCAAAACACTCAAAATATATGCAAGAAGTCCTAAGATGACTACACTAATGGAAGTTTTATTGCAAGAAGTTGAAGTGTACTTTTTGGCAGAAGGAAGTTATCTTCTTGGGTCACAAGATCTCATTGAAGGGATTAAGATGGAAGAGGAGTAAATCAAGGCCATCATTGATGGCCTACTTCAAAGGATGTTATAGAAATATGATCATTTAATGGATTGGTTAGTTTTTATTTGATAGTTCATCCACTATTATGCTCATGTGGCTGCACCATTGACCAATCTCTTGGGGAAGAACTTGAGCTTTCAGTGGACCAACAAGTATAAAGAAGCATTCTAGAAGTTGAAACATATTGTGTCTTCAAGAACCATTCTTCAACCATATGATCCTCAACTACCTTGTGTGGTTGATTTTGATACTTCTAGCTTTGCAATTAGAGCCATGTTGCAACATGAATTCCCAAATGGATTACATCCCATTGTCTTTGTGTCTCACCAATTAAATACAACAAAAAGGAATTACTCTGCTTGAGATCAAGAACAACTAGCAATGGTGTATGTGACTAAGGTATAAAGGCATTATCTCTTGGAGAAACAAGTGATCATGCAAACTGATCACAAACCTTTATTGCAAATATTACACTTGGAGCACTTGAAGAGTTAAGATCATTAATAGGAGGAACAACTACAATTGTTTGACATCAAACTTGAGTACAAACTCAATTGCTTCCATGTCATCCTTTGTGCCTTATCATCATGACCTGATTTGAAGTCCCTTCCTCTCATCACAGTGGCAATTACAATGTCATCAATTGACTTCAAAGTCCAAATTGAGTTTAAGATTGCTTTACAACAAGATATTTTCTTTTAGATGGTACAAGGTCATCTTGCATCATGCAATACGGATTACAACACCTTCTCCTTCAAGGAAGGCCTTCTATTCTATGAGAATCAGATTTATGTTCCAACGAAGGGTGATCTCCAACTTGTATGCCTCCTAGGAAGCCCATCACTTACTAATCATTGGTCACATGGGTGTGGACAAGACCTTGGGTACTCTCCAATGCCAATGGTGGTGGCCCAACATGACACAAGATGTTTAAGAGTTTTTTGATTGTGTGAGAGATGCCAAGACAACAAGGCCAACAACCAAAAACCAAGTGAACTCTTTCAACCACTCCCTATTCCATTTGCTCAATAGGAACACATGAGCTTGGATCTCATCACGTCCTTACCCAAGATGAAGCAAGGTCACACATCAATTGTGGTGTTTATAGGTAAGCTCAATAATCACATCCATTTGGCAACAACCATTGATATTGTGGATGCTCCAACATTGGCATAGATCTACTTTGACACTATCTTCAAGCATCATGGGATGCCTTGTGTACTCATCTCCAACCATAATCTTTGATTCATTGGGAAATTTTGGCAAACACTCTTCTAGATACTCGGCACCAAGCTTGGTTTGTCCATGGCCTATCATCCTCAAACTAACAGACAAACTAAATGAGCAAATTGCACCTTAGAGGATATGCTTCATGCCTTTGTCAACATCCACCATACCAATTGGGATGAATGTCTTGCAATTGTGGAGTTTGCATACAATAATTCCAAATAGACAAGCATTAGAATCTCTCCTTTTGGCCAAGATCCACTTGTTCTAGATTCTCTTCTTGCTCTTCCTCCATCTCATGTCCTTCATACTTCCACCTTCTTGACTACCATATCTCAATCCTTCCAACAAGCCAAATCTCATCTCCTTGTTGCTCAAAATCGGCAAAAATAATATGCGGACCACCATCATTATGATCTCACCTTTCAAGTTGATGATAAGGTCATGCTCTTCTCTAGTAACCTATCCCTCCCACTTGATAGCCAAGTTTGTAAACTCGCCCCTAATTGGATAGGTACTCCTTTGATATCACCCATATCATCTCTCATATTTCTTATCGACTTGCCTTGCCTTCTCATATATGCATCTACCTCATCTTTCAAATTTCTAAGTTGAAACCCTTTTTTCCTAACCCATCTTCTTTCTCTTCTTGTGTCCAACCTCCTCCTCCCATCCCTATCAATGATCATGAGGAATATGGAGTTGATCATATCCTTTTGCATCACCATATTCAATGAGGCCACCAATAACAAATGGAGTACAAGGTCCTTTGGAAAGTGCATCCTCTTCATGATGCCACATGAGAACCTCTTTCTCATCTCCAGAATGCACAAACAACCATCCAAGAGTTTGAACCTTCAATGGAAATGAGGATGTCACCAACTAGCGGTGGGGGAATATGTACCAATATAGAATCTAGCAATGAAGTTAGTTACAGCTAATGAAGTAGCAAATAGACCAAATTAGCCTAGAATATTTTGGAAGTATCCAAGAAGTTTCTTGGGAAGCTTCTTGACTAGCATAGCTTGCATTCCTAGTAAGAAGCTTCTAGAAGGAGCCTTCTAGAAGCTTTTAACTAGCTTAGCTTGCATGCCAAGTAGATGGCTTCTAGAAGGAAGCTTCTCAAGAGCCTTGTATGCTCCCTATCAATACCAAAGCCAAAGCTTATGCTAGGCATCCAGAGTTTCCCACACTCAAGTGTTTCAATGTGATCTTCTATTCTCCTATTTTCCTCCTCAATCTTGGTCTTTTACAGGTAATGTGCATGCCAAGTGGTGACGTATAAGAAGAAGCTTCTTGGAAAGTTTCCCGGCTAGCTTAGCTTGCATGCCAAGTAGGTGGCTTTTTGAAAGAAGCTTCTTGTGAAGCTTTCTAGTTAGCTTAGCTTGCATGCCAAGTAGACGGCTTTTAAAAGAAAGCCTCTCAAGAAATTTCTTGCTTAGTTTGACTTGCACTCTAATTGGCTTTTAGGAAGCTTGTTGGAAAGCTTCTCAAGAGCCTTGTATGATCATATAAATACCAAAGCCTAAGCTTATGCTAGGCATTTGGAGTTCCCCTCATTCAAGAGTCCTAATGTGATCTTTCACTCTGATCTTCCATTCTCCTATTTCTCTCCAAAATCTCTTATATCTCTTGTACTCTTCCCACCACTCAAACTCTTCTCATTCTCTATTACTAACTAGTCTGAATTTTCTAATCTCTAAGCAAAAGAACTCTTCTCAATCCAAAATTGCCCTCCCTTTCTATAACTAACCAATCTGATTCTACCAATCTATGTGCTTTAGAACTCTCCTTATTCCTAAAATGCATCTCCTTCTTTGCAAGTAACCTATTGAACTCACATAACCTCTCTACCCAAATATGGTCCAAACTACAAGAACTACATGGGTCCATATCATCAATATCCTTGTGAGAGGTGTATGTGTATGCAACTCCTCCTCCACTCCATCAAGTGTAGGTGTATGCAGCTCATGACCCTAATCACTCCCTAATTTATCTCTACAATCACTCTCAACTCCAACATCCTCTAGAGTAGTAGCCCTTAAACTCTCATACTCAATACTCCACCATCAATGCCAAGGTCAAACAATATCAAACCAAACCTTGAAACATATCAATCAAAACACATACACTAATTTTACCCTAAACCATTCACATAAGTAAATGAACAAGACAATACCTAAAGGTAAAAGTAAGAATTTTCACCACATGATCTTTTATTATGGTAGATAGAAGTCAGGTATAGGAAAACCACATGTTTTCATTAGGTAATGAGTAACTAATCTCTCACTCACCCTCCTCTACATGCTCCTCATGGTGATCTTGTACCTACACTAAGGGATGTATGTAGATCTCCTCTTAGGCTCCTCCAATGCTTTCATATCTGGCCTCAATCTCATCCATGTACCCTTCCATAAAGAGATGTGTGAGCACTTGGCCTAGATGTGTCACCTTAAAGCATAGACCATCAAGGTGGTTAAGCTACCTATTGACTAACACTAACTCAACCTCAATAGCATGAAACATAATCTTGGCCCAGTCATAATCCTCCAAAGTGTAGCATGTTATCCTGGTTTTCACTGCCAAGATAATATTCCCATGTACCACCTTTGGCTTCTAGCCAAGATCAACATAAAAATTATCATCTTACAAAATGGTCAAAAGTTATGTTATGCACATTGACGGGCTAAATACCTCCTAATCATCTTATCTCATATCAAGGACCAATTCTCAATCATAATATGGGGAAAGATTTCCCTCCTCCTAGATCTCCTCAATAACAAACAAAATGTTGCACAAATCAAGTTCAGACTAAGAGTGAGCACTCTTTCCCAAATGGTGCCGAGATGGGTATTCCAATCCAACTAGTCACAAAATCCATACATAATTGAAGTTGGCAAATAGTAAACACAATAAACATCATTAATGACTCTAAGTATAGGCCTCATCATACAATCAGTCATGTCAAAAGGATTCATAATAACTAGTCATGTCAATCCAAGAGGTATTACAACCATAACATACTACAATATGCACCACAACCAAAGTATCAATTTAAGGCACAACAACCATATCAGACTACAATATGAACACCATTGGCATGAAACACTAGAATTAATCAGTATAGAGAAATACCACATATTGGGATTGGAGTATTCTAACCACAGTCATAGTAGAGCTTAACAAATCTTAATAGTTCCTTGTGCCTTCTTATTTGCATTCATTACCAAAGATTATATCAAATTTATTATATCTTGAACTTGCACTTTCAATTCCCAAAATTTGCAACATCTTATGCCTTGCATATGGAGCATCCTAAGTAGCCCAACCAAGTAGCCCATGCATACTAAGTATCTAGTGCATACTGCACATATGGTATGCACGCAGTCCTTGATTAAAGATTTGGTTAGCATGGCTTGTGACAATGGGACATGAATGATTTAAACTATGAATGAAGGATGTGAGCAATCCAAATGAGATTCAAGAGTTTTTGGACTTATATGTACCAAGAATATTGGATAGCAATGTCAATTTTCAAATCCATTGCATCCAAATCAGATTCTTAAATTTGTTTTGCTGCACTTCTAATCTGATCTTTGATCATCCAACACCACCCAATGTAACTCATATAATTGGATTTAATGTGATAGTTAATCATTTAGGATCCTTCTTGGGTTCCTCTGTATGATCTCCTCCATCACTCAAGGATAACCAATAATTGCCATTGTAACTTAGCTTCTGACTCTTCCTCTCCACAACTTTTCTCTCCATGTTTTCTCCTTCTTCTCTCTTGCCTAATTCCCAAAATGTAAATGATGAAATGAAAATGATTAATGAAAATGAAAATGTTCCTCTCCCCTACTCTCCTTCTTCCTAAGTTTGTAAAACCTAATTTCCCATATCAATGCTTCTTCTCTTCTCTTTTTGCTCAAAGCTTCTTCTTCTTTGCTCAATGCTTATTTTCTACAAACTTTTGCACTCTATATTATTTATCCCATGCCTCAAATATTTCTCTCTATATTATTACTTCACAAGAACTCTCACTACCCAAGAATGGCCTTTGAACTCTCATTACATGCAAATTTTCTCCTTCCCATCTTCCTCTTGATATTGTCAATCCTTTGAGTTCCTTCCCTTCCACTCTCCTAAAAAATTCACACTGCTTGTCTCCTTTTAACCCCTTCCTTCAAGAATAAAACTTCCATGTCTTGGCTCTCCTTGTTTCTCATTTGAACTCCCTTATTGACCAAATTTTGTGCCTAACCCCTCAAACCTCTTAGTGCTCTTTTGGTTATTTTTTCAATTCCTCTATCAGTTAGTTCTAAAACTTCAACCTACAATGAATTTATACTTTCATCAATGTTTGAATATACCTCCAAACATCCTTACATAAATCTGCAAATCAATCACTATTATTGGTTTTTGTTATCAATGACACCTTCTTGCCAAAGGTATTGATACCCCTTTGATAGTACACTCATTTGGCATTTAAATGGTATACCCAAATGGTATATTTTAAATGCCATTCATGATATACCTAAATCTTTCATTTTGATCTACACATCTTGTGCATTATTATTTCCAAGAAATTTGGATTTTACTAGTGGGAAAATCCTTAAACTTCTGAATTCTTCCTTTTGATAATTTTGAAAGTGCAATCATGTATCATCTCATACTTAGGTAGTCTTGACACTCCAACTTCTGGGTATGGAATTAGTGTGTATAGTGGTGTGTAGTAATTCTTCCATTTCTCAAGGATTCTCATATTCCATTAAGTCCAAAATGCTATCCATCCAAGTGAGGAGGAATTGTACATGTATGGTATATCATTCATACCAAATTCTACACCTCTATGACTTAAGGTCATTTTAATAGCAATACATTTCATTTTTAAGGAGAATAAGATGTAAATTTACCAACTTAGATCATTGTAAATAAGATACAATGTCAAAATTTCATGCTTGAAAATTGCTTTATTTATTGAAAATGTTAATATGCTTATTGTCTTAGATTCAATAAGCCACTTAATTGGCCATTGAATGCAAGACATTGGTAAAAAATAGAAGTCCTAGTTTTTGCTCTCAAATCTATATGGCTCAAAAACCATAGATTTAGGCACATTTGAATCCAGCTCTTCTACAAAGTCACCATTCTCTTGGATCCATATGTCAACCTTGTTAATAAAAAAATTTGATGTAAAATGACATAAATAGTGACCCACTTCAATAAGAAAGCATTTCTTGATAGATCATTCAATTGTACTCAAATTATTTGAGAGAATGCAACCTTGCTTTCAAAACTCCTATGCAATGTTTGTTTACTACTTAGATAACAGTACTTCTGCAACACACCAATTAAAATCCACCTTGTCTTGGGAGCATGATTGTTTGAAAGAGTGCACCAACTGTTTCATAACCTAAATCACCCAATTAATATTAGGTGTTTTCAAATAAAGTAGATTCTCCTCATGAATTCAACTTAGTCCATATTAAAGACCCCCTCAAACATGATATGTCATGATATGATCTAGGCATACTTGCATAATATCAAACAAAATTGACTCAAATGAATAGAAATCACTAAATCTTTGTAAGAGACAATAACTTTGCATCAAAATTCAAATTCAATGCCCAATGAAATTTGTGCTCTAACTCATCATCTATATCCTAATGAAATATGAACAAATCAAGAACAAACATATGACATTACTTCATCTTTGACAAAGTGAATTATTCTCCTCATATCATCAGATACTACTTATCTATTTATTGACTAGAATAACTTATTCCTATAATAAATTCCTTATTGATGGTTGGTATTTGACCCAAGGAAAAAAATGTACCGTCAACTAATCCTACATATCCCAAGAAATCCTTTTTGCAAATATTAATGAAATTAATTCTCTTTCTCCTTGGTTCTACCATTTCACTTCTTTCCTCAATATTGATACAATCAAAATCATTACTCACTCAATAAATTGAATGGTGGACTTTCATTTTTTCTCCCCTTTGGCTATTGATGCACCATTCTCATGGTACCCAAATTGGTCAAGCACTACTACCATTTGTTTCCAAACATGGATTGGCTTCTCTTTGATGGATTTCTAAACACCCCATGATCTTTTATTGCATCCGGTAATGCTTGAAACAAAAAAAGTCCATTCTTGTCTTTGGTGTAAAACCTTTGCTATCTAACCCTTTGAATAGTTTCAAAATGAAATCCATGCATTGTAGTCTAGGTTGCAAGTTATGAGAATACTATGCAGAATTACACCACCATAGCAAAATTTCAAGTGTGTTATCTTTGTCATCTTCACTCCAATATTCATCCTCTCCAAATGTCAAATCATTGTGGATACAAAATTCATTGTCAATATGAACCTCCACCTCACTTTTTGTTATTTCTCAAATGAATTCATTATTTTCTTGCTCATGTGGGGCTTGGTACTTATGCGTAGCATTAAGTTGTTGTCTCAATCAAATGCTTCTTTGCTCAATTTTCACTATAAAAACTAGCACAAGCTACCAAAATAGAACTTGCTATGCATACACAAATAAAACTTGTATCATCGGGAGGATCAAGAACCAATTTTCACTCTTTTGCAATGTTTAGGCTGACTTTGACCTAGAGTGTCAAGTGATTTTCTAGAAACTAACATACACTACCATAAGAAACACACAATGATCGCAAACAATGAAATTTGTATTTCAATTTTAGTCTTAGATTCAAAGGACTTTTTGGATTTTGTGTGTATTTATATATTTTTTCTGGGCACTTGTAAAAGAAACCTCACTTTTTTATGAATGCTATCGTCAAATTTGTAATGGTCGAGAAAAAAAATTTATATACACAAATTTCATGGGAATCTGTTGCTCATCAAGGTTTCCAAATTGCCCATATCCTCCCTAAAAATTACAAGACATAATTTTCAATTCCCACCAAATTTTATTTGACTACTAATATTTCCTTGTGAAATTCACATAACCCTGATAAGTTACCCATAAAAAGTTTTATGAAATTTTTTTAATAATGTAAATCAATTCTTGTTTGGGAACCTCCAAGGATATTTGGTATTTTGGGACATCAATCACCATGAGTCACTCGTCATATCCATATAGCACACAACAATTGGGACAAAAGATGGAAACCACATTTAGAAGTTTGACAGTTGCTACAAATCACATGCAACAGACCACCTACATTTGAATCTCAATGTGATCTTTGAAGACAAAATTGATAGGTTGTTGTGCAATTGCAATTATGCAATTTTTACTATCCGCTTGAACTCCAAAGGCTTGCAACCAATGATAAGTATGTCATCTCTTTGTCTTGGAAATATATTACCAACATTGTGATGCAACTTGCCTCTTTTGATCAAAGATTACAACCACAAGCATCATCCCATTGATTTGGTTGGTGTTAGCATTTGGTGTGAACTTTCCCTTGTCCAATGTGAATACTTGGTTTCCCAAGTGTGGAGCAAAATTCCATCCTATGCACTTGGATCTTCTCCTAGTTCCTTGATTTACATGTTGGAGTGTGCTCGGAGGTTACGGGATTGATTGACCAAAGACAAACCTATAGAGTTCAATACTTAGTTATTGTCTTTAGTGATGCAAGTACATTGTAAGACTCAATCAATGCGCATGCGTTCTTTGGTAGCATTCTCTTTTAATTTACTCTAAATCAATTTTTAGAACAAGCCATATAAAACTCAATTCTTCAAGGATGATCAAGATCAACATGTAGATAAAGAAGCACAAGGGTACAAAGGAGAAGAGGAGAAATCTATATATGGTGTGTCAGAAATTTTTGGATTGTGCCTTGCAAAATTACTTCCTCTACCCTCAAGCATCAAAGAGCCAACGACTATTACCAATTGCCTCCCGGATCATGCATGTCGGTGTCCCATTTTAACCTTGTACCAATTAGCTAGTGATTGTATCTGATAGGGTTACAAGCCTTTAGGGGTATTCAAAATATTCTCTCTTCACCAAGTAGTCCTTTGAGATTTGAAGTGCATGATGTTTGTGTGACTTTGAACCTTCTACTTCTTGATTGCAATGAAAGGTAATGGACAAAAAAGATCAATCGTGGTGATTTCTTTGACTGAGGGACAAGAAAAGGGAAAAAAGGATGTTCATTATGATGGCATAGAAATTTGACCTAAAATCAAGTGCTATAGAAAGCAATCAAGGTTGGTTTGCCATGGATAGGAATTTCAATACATTTTCCTTCTAGTTTGCATACAAGTCATCATTGCAGACCTGGAAGGTACCTATGTTTTATTTTTTGCACTCAATCCACAGTCCTTGTATACAATGGTCTTGGGCTAAATGTTCCTATACTATATGTTCTTGTATCAAGGGTACCTATATTGGAGAGTTCATGCATTGGAGGGCTTGTGTACTACATATGATGGAGCATACATAATGGTTGTGCTCCTTTGGTAGTAGATAGGCATCCATCACATCCATTCTTTGTCTTTGTACTTTGTGTTTTGTTCTTGTGTGTGTTTGTTCTTGGATGGATTCCTCATTTCCCATCAACTTTTTAATATATATTTTGGGTGTATACTCTCCTAATTATGTTTTTTGTTGTATCTCTTGGTTGTTTAGAGCTACAGTACTTTAGAGTGACTCTTAGGATGCCTCCGCTTTTTTCTTTAGCATGTGTTGCTAGAGGGACTACCATAAGTGAGGCTTCTCATCCACCATCCCCTACTCATCTAAGCCATAGTTCTACGTAGCACCATTTCAAGCACGCCCTCCTAAGAGCTCAGGTTCTCCCTCATAGCACCACCCCTATTTGTTTGCCATATCCTCCACCATCCCCAATCAAGAAACCTACATGGGAGGACTCTCTTGTGGAGGATCTTTGTAAAAGATCATGGAGAGAAATAAAAGATCACATTGGGACTCTTGAATGAGTGAAACTCCAAATGACTAGCATGAGCTTGGGCTTTGGTATTTATAGGGAATGTACAAGGCTCTTGAGAAACTTCTTAGGAAGCTTCCTAAAATCCGCCTTCTTAGAGTGCAAACTAAGCTAAATCAAAAGCTTCTCAAGAAATTTCCTTGAAGAAGCCACCTACTTGGCGTGCAAGCTAAGCGAACCAAGAAACTTCCCAAGAAGCTTCCTCTAAGAAGTCACCTACTTGGCATACATATTAACCAATACTTAGAAGATGTTAGAAAGCTTCTTAGATGCTTCTAGAACATTGTTATAATTCTTGGCTAATTTGGCCAATTTGTTACTTTGTTAGTCTCAACTAACTCATCTATAAACACCATATTTTTATAAATCCCTCCACCACTAGTTGATGATATCCTTATCATCATGGAAGCTTTAAACTCATGGATAGCCATTTGTGAATTGTCGAGATGAGAAAGAGTCTTCCAAGTGGCATCATGAAGAGGATACCCTTTCCAAAAGACTTTGTAATCAATGTGTTATTAGCAGCCATGTTGAATGTTATAACATGCAAGGATACAATCAACATCATACTGCTCATATCATTGATAGGGATGGGAGGAGGAGGGGGTTGGACATGAGTGGGAAACAAAGATGGACTAGAAACAAAGGATTTCAACTTTGAAATATGAAATACAAGGTGGATTCACATATGACTAGGCAAGGCAAGTCAATAAGCAACAAGAGAAATGATTTAAGGGACATCAAATGCACCTATCCAATTACTAGCAAGTTTACAAACTTGGGTACTAAGTGGGAGGGTGGTTTACTAGAAGAAATCATGACCTTATCACCTAGTTGAAAGGTGAGATCACAACAATATTGATCCTCATATTGCTTTGATGATTTTTAACAACAAGAAGATGAGATTTGGCTTGTTGTAGGAGTGAGATATTATGGACAAGAAGATGGAAGTATGAGGAAATTGAAATGTTGTGGAAGTAAGAAGGGAATCTAGAACAAATGGGTCTTGGCCAAAATTAAGGAAGAAGGAAGAGAATCTGACGCTTGATTGCTTGGAGCTATTGTAGGCAAACTCAACAACCACAAAGTATCAACATCCCAATTGGTATGGTGAATTTTGACAAAGTCATGAAGCATATCCTTCAAGGTGTGATTTGCATGTTTGGTTTGCCTATTAGTTTGAAGATGATAGGCCATGGAAAAAGCAAGCTTGGTGCTTTATAGCTTGAAGAGTGCTTGCAAAAATTTACTAGTGAATCAAGGATCAATGTCAAAGATGAATACACAAGGCATCTTATGATGCTTGAAGACATTGTCAAAGTAGATGTAGGCCAATATTGGACCATCCATATGTCAAAAGTTAGTGCCATATGGATTTGCTCCTAAGCTTATCAACAAACACCACAATTGTTGTATGACCTTGCTTTTTCCTTGGCAAGGATGTGATGAGATCTGATCTCATATGTTCATATCTTGCAAATGGGATGGGAAGTGGTTGGAGTAGACCATGGGTATTTTGGTTGCTAGCTTTGTTATGTTGGCAATTCTCACAAGATTGAAAAAATCTCAAACTTCATATGCCATATTTAGCCACTACCATTATTGCTATAGATTACTCAAGGTCTTGTTTACCCCCATATGTCTTGCAATTAGTAAGTCATGTGCCTCTTGAAGTCCTGCCAAGCATAGATCACCTATAGTTAGGATGTGGATATAGTTCTTGCAACATAAAAGTCCATCTTTGATTGAAAAGGTATTGTACTTCTTGTCATGTGCTGCAAGATGACATTGTACTAATTGAAAGAAGAGGTCTTGTTGTAAACCGGTTCTAAACTTGATTTGGACCTTTGAGTCAATTGACATTATCATGACTATTGTCGTGATGATAGATTCAAGAAGAGTCTTCAAATCTGATCTTTGTGATAGGCCATTGACATAGAATTTAGCAGGCTTGTATCCAAGCTTGATATCAAAAAATTAGGGTTTTTCCTCCCATCATTGATATCAACTCTTTATGTGCTCAAAATGTAATATTTGCAAGAAAAGTTTGCGACTAGTTTGCATGAGCACTTTTTTCCCCAAGAGATAATATCTCTATACCTTGATAGCATATGTTGTTGCTAGTTGTTCTTGATCCAAAGTAGAGTAATTCCTTTCTATGGTGTTTAGTAGTCAAGACATAAAAACAATGGGAGTACTTTCTTGATCAATACGTTCCTCAAACTCTATTTGGGCAAGTTGTCAAGGTCGTCCATTCTTGAGTGTACATTCAACAATAAAGTGTCCAATTCTGTAACAATAAAAGCAACCACCATTTTGTTGGAGTCTCTCCCTATTTATAGTGCCAAGTAGTTTCTATTGGATGGCATCAAACTCCATTGATGTTAGCTCTTCCACTTGTGTGTAATGTTTTGGTAGGTTTTGTGAAGGTTGAGGTGGAGACCAAATTGTAGCAACCAAGGAATCAAAATGTTCAACCAATTGCCTAGCTTTCTCCAAGTATTTGGACTCTCATAAGGTCATTTCCGATTTGGTGCATGACTTCAAGCCCCTCACAAATCAATCCAAAGCTTTAACTTCTAGTAAATATAGAATTTGCATTATCATGTTTTGGAATTGAGGGATGTAGCTTCTCATTGAACCAAGCTACTTCAATTTTTCACATCTATCTTGTGTGGCTTGTGCAAAATTTATAGCTTGGAATCTCCTAATCATTTCACTCTTGAATTCTTCCCATGTCAAGATTGGCATACCAAACTATCATTCAACTTGCTTCACTCAAAATTGCCACCATAGTTTTTCCACTTCAAATTGGCTTCAAGCTAATTCCAATTGGCTTGAAGCCAAGAGAATATATCTTTATTGATCTTGAAGATTTGTAGCTTCAAAATAACATTTTCAACTAAACATAAAATTCTCCACTACATATGGGAGATTCTTATCTTTAAATATCTTGGGCTTTAGAAATTAGATTTTCTCTTATCCTTGTCAAAATAGTACTCTCAACATGCTCTTGTTGTTGATGGGTCTTTCTTCCAAAAATCAAATAAGGTGTTTGCTTTATTATTTTAGAGCAATGATAACTTTAGATATTGCTGCCATGGCTACTACTACTCTATCAAACTACCCACAATTATCTAAGTTAACAAATAGATGCAACATGTTTATTGCTCTTTGTAAGTTACAATTAGAAGTATTAATAGTTCATTGGAAAAAGGTGATTGCATTAAAAAAATTACCCAAAGTGTGTAATGATGAATTGCATGAAATGATGCTTGGGTATTACATGGATACAAAAATCACAATGGTTTAGGAAAAATGGATTTGGCGGTCAATAAATTCCATCCATCTCATCCTTATTCTGATACCTATGTCAAAGACCAAGGAGAGAAATAGGAGAATGGAAGACCAAAGTAAAGATCACATTGGAACTCTTGAATGATAGAAACTCCAAATGCCTAGCATGGGCTTGGGCTTTGCCATCTATAGGAAACATATAAAGATCTTGGGAAGCTTCTCAAGAAGTTTACTAAAAGCCATCTTCTTAGAGTGCAAGCTAAGCTAACTAGGAAGTTTCTCAAGAAGCTTCTTTCTATAAGGCACTTACTTGGCATGCAAGTTAAGCTTCCCAAGAAGCTTCCTTCTAGAATCCACCTACTTGGCATGGAAGTTAAGCTTCCCAAGAAGCTTCCTTCTAGAATCCACCTACTTGGCATGCAAGCTAAGCTAGTTGGGAAGTTTCTTGAGAAGCTTCCTCCTAGAAGTCACCTACTTGACATACACATTACTCAATACTTGGAAGGTACCAAGAAACTTCTTAGATGCTTTTAGAATAATCCTACAGTTCTTGGTTAACTTGGCCTATTTGCTACTTAATTAATCTTAGACTAATTCATTTATAAACTCCATATTGTTAAAATCTTATATCCACATCTTCTCAATTCCTCCTTTGCATCCCAAAATATTTCCTCCTAGTGACCTAGCCCACCACCACCCAACATCCCCTTCTATACCTTTAGCACCTCTCTTACATCCCACCTCACTAGCACCCTATGCAATCATGCCTTGACTGCCCATGGATTGGGATCAATTTAGCACAACATTGAGGGTGAGCTAAATGAATATGGATGAGAGCATATTCCACCTCTCTACCTATCTTCCTAGACCCACTCCATACTCCAGCACTCTCTCTACAAGCACCACCTAACTCTTACTCTTGACTCCACTCTTTTGATCTCCTTCATGTTTTCCTACCAAGCTTACCTCGTCCACGCATGTATACTAAGATCTCTCTACCCCTCCGCCATCTAGTTGGTTCCATGCTTTCAATACTTCTATGTGCCATCTTGGTAGATGACCATGAGATAAATGTCTCTACTTGGACCTTATTATCTCTCTTCACTCAATGGACTTTGCTTCTTTATGGTCATGGCGACATAGAAGTATCGACATATCGACACCAAGAGACTAGCTCTTGGATTCATTGATTTCTCTATGGAGATTGGCCAACTTTACAAGAAGAGTACACTATCTTAACCTAGGTGGCTGCTAGATGGCTTGTAGAGTCTCCACAAGTTCATGCTTCATCTCCAAGGCATGGTCATTTATCTCTTTCCTTGATGCTTGGCCAAGTAGGGGAGTATTGGTGGGCCACTCAAGCACTATCACCCTCTAGAGCAACCCCCTTCTTTGTAGATAAATTATCAGGCCTAGAGGATCTTCAAACATCAGCCACATATGACCTTCCTTCCTTTGTTTACAACTACCACCTAGATGATGAGCTATAGCTTATTGAGTCCTTTCTTTGCTTGTGTTTTACTCCACTTTCCATGTTTCTCAGTAGGTGACCCTTGAGGATTATTTGTTGAGCATTTTATGAGATTGTCTTCCCTGGATGTGCCAAACTCAAGCTTCCCCCTTCTCCTTTCTTTTTGCCAATGTATTGCATTGGGTTTAGTGCTTGCAAGTGTTGCTCACTTTTTTGGTTCATCTCCTTGCTATATCCAAGGAGACTTTTGGTTTTTGCACCATTGCTATAAGGGATGTTTCCTCCAATTGGTCCCACATACTATATGTTTACAATTCTGCCATTCATTTTCATCTACTCTATTTCTTCATTAGTATGTTGTAGCCACACCAAGTGGTTGTAAGATGGTTATTGTGGGCACTAAAGCTTCCTTAGACCTCCATTCTGATTGGGTGGTTGTAAAAGTGGATGTCTCAAATGCCTTCAATACCATTTCTTGACCAGTTTTGTTTTGAGCTCTTTTTTTGGTCGAGAATCATATCACCTCCCTTATTGCTTTTGTGCATACTTTCTATGGTATATAGACACCATTTTTGCAAAGCCACCATACTACCATAAGAAATTTTACTAATTGGCATTGGGAAAGGATACATGACTTAGAGATCCTCTAGGAGGGCTATTATTTTCCATAGCTCACTATGTAACTTTGTATGAGTCGCAACTGCCTTTCTCACACGTATTTTCCATCTTGATCAAATGATACCCACATCTTGGGTCCCATTGAAGACATATTTTATGTAGTGTAGGCTTCCACACTTAGCCTACAATTCTTGGTTTATGAGTTTAGACTTGTAATGCAAGGTCTGGAGCCCACACACAATCCTCTCTCCTTGTGACTTCCCATCAGGATTCTAGTTCCCAATAGGAGGTTTGAGAGTATTGATTTCTCCTCTTAAAGAGAATGCTTTTTTTAGCTCCTATATCTTTGATACTTTGATTTGGACTACTATCCATATGCACCTCTTCACCTGATTGGGGAACACACAAGTGGCCTACTCCCTCCTTTTGAGATGTTATGTCCTGGAGCATCTTATTTGGCACATACATATCCTCCCACAAAGGTTCTCATAACACATCTACAGTCCTTTGATAGTACCTTGTGGCATACCTTCTTCATAATTTTAGGACCTTGTATGCTCTCATAGTTATTAAATGATTGGTGGTGATTACAAATAGCTCTTCCCGTAGTCATGGCATGATGTGGTATAAAATCATAGGAGGCTATTTGTAATACCAAGGGTTAGCCATATGATCTAGATGTGAAATTTGGTTTGGTAACATCTAGAATGATGTTATACATGATGGTCAAAATAGATCAGATAGAAGTATCACCAAAAGAGTACTTCTACTAATAGGGCAGAAACCAAAATAGACTTGAGAACCTTAGAACCAATAGCTAGACATATGATTCAAAGGTGAGAATTGGTTTGGTAACATCTGGAAGGATGTTACACATGATGGACTAAACAGATCAGAAAGAGGTATCACCAAAAGGGGACTTCTACTAATAGAGTAGGAACCGAAATATGCCTGAAATCTTTGAAGGCAATTTCGGAGGCCTAAACGGATGAATTAGGCCTCGAAAATGTGCAGATTCCCCCCCCCCCCAACGAAGGAAAGGCTAGCCTTCCCTCCCCCTTGGTTTGTCTCGTCGAGAGCTTTCCAACGGTACCTTACTCATGTGATTCTAAGATTCCTACATGAAGATTCCCTAAAAGATTCCCTCCGGTCAAAGCTCATTTGACCAACCAGATAGGACCTAGACCAGACAGGTCACCCATCCAAGTCAGTAATCCAAGGGTGGAGCTTTCTGACATGTCACCTATCTATGTCCCTAATCCTATGGTGGAGCTTCCTTGGAGGAGATCCTCTTTGTCTATATAATAAAGAGAAGGTGCTCCCTTGGGGCATCGAATGTTTGAGTGTGCAATCTGTGTTTTCCTCTTCTCTTGTCCTCGGAGTATTACAATGGTATCAGAGCGAGTGTTCTAGTCCAAGAGAGTGGATCACCCCTCTTGGAATAGCACGAACTACTGAAACTGAGTAATTTGAGGTGGAGAACATAGAGTAATCGCTAGACTTAGGAAGGACTTTAGAGAGCGGATGGGATGGATGCGCCGGGGGGACAATTTCTCGCACCTAGCTTTCCATTCTCAAACCCATTCCACATCAAGGTTATGTACATCCAGCGTGAGCAGATGAGAGTATCGCTAGTTTATCACTTCGGTGCTGAATTCATGGACAGAGTGATGAGCTCACCAAACCCAGTGATTCTACCTGTGGTGATATATGACAGAGAGTGGGATTTGACGATCTACATTCTATTATGATAATATGGATATGAATGTCCCAAATCCTCTCCCTTTCAACACTCAAGTAGAAATCCGTTATGTAGTGAGGCCGAAATTGATGTTTAGAGATTTTGTGGTTAGGAATTTTGGTGAGGAGTATTATCAACAAGTGATAGCTTCTGAGGTCCCAATGGTAGTTCTGATAGTTCGTGCGCCTTCCAGAGTGATTATATTGACTCTGTATTGAAGTAGACGTTAGCAATTGGGTGTTGCAGGTACCATGGATCCGCAGTTGCAAGAGCTGGTGCAAGGAATGCAAGGGATGTTGAATGAATTTCGAGAGATTAAGATGACCATGGAGACATTGCAAAGTCAAGTGCAGATCCTCAGGAACGATCAAGCCATGCAAGAAGAAGAGCCGTCTCAAAACCCAGTACCTGCGACTGAAGTACTTGGAGAGGCACCCGTGCCTACAAACCCTATCAACGATGAAGCCACATTGCTACTCCGGATGAAGAAGACCTGCAACATCAAGCCTTACAAGGGGCAGCGTACGATGGGAGTAGTGGAGAATTGGATCTCGAGAATGAATCGATATTTTTGATTGTTCTCAACAGAGATCACAGAGCATGCTGCAGGCGTGTTTGCATGTGGGTACTTGACCGATAAAGCCCTCACATGGTATGATGCTTGGGAATGATCCATGCTGGCAGAGAGAAGGGAGGTCACATGGACAGCAATGCAAGAAGGACTGCTCAAGAATTTCCAATCGGTGGATTCTGTGCAGATGGCTCGAACCCGACTATGGGGATTGAGACAGAAGAATAGCATACAAGAGTATGTGGAGGCATTTCTGGATCTACAAGTCGCAATTACCGACATGAGTCCAGCAGAGGCTCTCGACAATTTCAAACGAGGGTTGAAAGAGCGGATTCACCAAGAAGTCATGGTGCAAAACCCTCGCACGGTATTTGAAGCCATTGCTTGTGCGCAGAGAATAGCCGGAGCATTAGGTGGAGGTGAAGGAGTAGTTCCACCTCAACATTATCGGGTAGAAATGCCACACATGGGTGGACCAGTACCGATGGAATTGGGCAACCTTCAATTCCGGGATCGAGGAGCACGGCCATTTCAAGGAGAGCGAGGACGGGTAGAAGAACGAAGAGATGGAGTCCCACGAGGAGAAGGGACTCGAGGAGAACAACACCGTTGTTACAATTGTGGTCGTATTGGGCACATATCTACCAATTGTTGCACTCGTTTCCCTAGAGGCCCTCGGCCTTCGTACAGGTGATCTTTGAACAACATGGAGAGGCACATTGAAGAGGAGGAGGTGGAAACCACTTCGGAAAACAAAGATCGCCAGTAAATGTACCTCGCGGCCTTACTGGCTCAATAAGGAAGCAGAGAAGCGAGGGAAGGAAGAAGAATAATGCGCAAAGATCCCAAAAGGCAACCTCACAATTGATTGTTGTGAATGGAATCCTAGAAGGTAATCAAGTGAGAGTATTAATAGATCCGGGAGCAACAGAGAATTTCTTGTCTCGCTCTGTTGCAATCAGACTGGGAATGGATCTAGAGAGAGATGGAAGTGAAGAAGTAGAGTTACCAAATGGGCAAACAGAGAGGATTGAATCATTACCTAGACGGGTAACCCTCTCTGTAGGAGAATATTAGGAAGCAATTGAGTGGCGAGTGATACAGTTAGCCCGTTATGATGCAATTTTAGGCATGCCATGGATGGAGCATTACAACCCAATGGTGGATTGGAGGAAGAAAGTAGTGAGAACCCACCAACGGTCAATCATTGGGGTTAAAGAAAAATCACACAGGCAGAAACTGCCTCTATATGTTGTAGGGACGACAACTGTCTATAAGATCGATAGATGTTTTCTGGGTCTAATAAGAGAAGTCCAGAGTGCACAACTTGCTGGACAAATTCCTGAGAAATTGAAGGATGTGGTGGATGAGTTTCAAGATGTCTTTCCTGATGATCTACCCTCAGGAATACCACCTAAAAGGCGAGTAGATCACAAAATAGAGACACTCCCGGGGAAGACACCTCCTTGTAAGGCCCCATATCGCCTATCACCTCATGAGTTGGAGGAGTGTAAGACTCAAATTGAGGAGATGCTACAGAAAGGGTTCATCCAACCTAGCGTATCACCATATGGGGCCCTTGTCTTGTTTGTGAAGAAGAAGGATGGTACAATGCGCATGTGCATTGACTATCGGGGTCTCAATCAGCAAACAGTGAAGAACAAATACCCCTTACCTCGCATGGATGACCTGTTTGATCAACTCCATGGAGCAAGATACTTCACCAAACTGGACTTGCGGAGTGGTTACAATCAAATCCGAATTGCAAAGGAGGATGTGTACAAAACTGCCTTTTGAACCAGGTATGGCCACTTTGAGTATCTTGTGATGCCTTTTGGCCTCACCAATGCGCCTGCCACTTTCATGAGCCTAATGAATGACATATTTCGTCCATACTTGGATAAGTCTGTTATCGTCTTCTTGGATGATATCTTAGTATATAGTAGCACGATGACAGAACACAAACAACATCTACGAGAGGTCCTCCAGATTCTAAGACAGAATCAGTTGTACGCCAAAATCTCAAAGTGTGAGTTTGGCAAGTTTGAAGTAGACTACTTAGGGCATAGAGTAAGTGCAGAGGGCATTCAAGTATTGACAGATAAAATAGAGGTCATTCAAAAATGGAGTGCCCCCGAAGATCAGACTCAACTTAAGAGCTTCTTGGGGTTGACGGGATTCTATCGTAGATTTGTCAAGGACTTCTCCAAGGTTGCACAGCCTTTAACGGCACTACTTGGCAAGGGGAAGAAGTGGACATGGGGAACTGCATAAGAGTTGGCCTTTCAAGAATTGAAGGCCGCCTTGCTACATGCACCAATCTTGAAGTGGTATGACCCAAAACGTCCAATCAAGTTGGCTACGGATGCATCAAGCGTAGCAATAGGAGCAGTCCTACAACAAGAGTGGCATGACGGATGGCATCCAATTGCATATTTCTCTCAAAAGTTGTTACCGGCAGAGCCCAACTACCACACCACAGAATGAGAAGAGTTGGCCATTGTTCTAGCAACCAAGCATTGGAAGCACTACCTGGGCGAGAAGGCATTTGTAGTAGAGACAGACCACAAACCTCTAGTCTACCTCGAGACGCAGAAGGATCTATCTCGTCGCCAAATTCGGTGGGCAGAGTGGCAACAACGCTTCAACATGACAATCACCTACATGGAAGGTAAGAAGCAACTTGCAGATGCGTTCACCCGTATGCCAATGGCCAACAACTTGGCGGTAGAGGTTAAGATTAACCTTGAATTCTGGCAAGAGATTCTAGCTGCTACAAAAACTGACCCACAGATTGTAGAAGCGCAAGCGTCCAAAGGTGTCACCAGCACCCAAGGACTCACCTTTCAAAAGTGCCGATTGTGGATCCCAAATGTCCCAGAATTACGCACCACCATTCTAGCGGAATGTCATGATTCGGCCATTGCAGCTCATGTCGGAGTGGACAAGACCTTGGAGGCAGTCAAGTGCCATTACTATTGGCCCAAGATGAGCAACGACGTGATGGACTATGTGCGTAGCTGCCTACTTTGTCAACAGAACAAAGCTTCTAATCAAGCTCCTGCGGGGCTCCTTCAACCTCTTCCCACTCCTACCCAACGTTGGGAACAAGTGAGTATGGATCTCGTCTGTGAATTACCCAAGACCACCTCAGGGTTTGACTCCATTGTCGTCTTTGTGGACCAACTCACAAAATGATTCATGTACGCCCTACCACCAAGGAGGTGACCGCTCCACAACTAGCTCAACTATACTTAGATGCAGTCTTTGCTCACCATGGCTTGTCTAGAGTACTCATCACCGATAGAGGCACCCAATTCACCAGTTTGTTTTGGCAAACACTCTTTGGTTTCTTCAAAACCAAGTTGGCCATGTCTACAGCTTACCACCCACAAACAGATGGCCAAACAGAGCGGGCTAATCGCACGATTGAAGACATGTTACGCGGCTTCACCTTAGAAGAGCAAGAGAGGTGGGACACCCTACTACCGTTGGTGGAATTTGCTTACAAAAATTCATTGAATGCCTCTACCCAGGTCACTCCGTTCTTCCTCATGTATGGTGAGCATCCCTTCACACCTTCTAGCTTGATGAAGATCCGTCCAGTGACTACCAAGGTTGATGCAGTCAACACATTTATTTCTAGAATCCAACAAGGTGTGGAGAGCGCCAAGCACAGGTTACAAATTGCACAAAATCGACAAAAGCAGTATGCTGATGCACACCGTAGGCATATGGAGTTCAATGTTGGGGATCAAGTGTGGCTATCGACAACCAACCTCACATTAGTTGGATCTCGTAAGCTCAGACCTCGTTTTATTGGGCCTTTCTCGATTCTTCGTCGCATCGGCGCTGTGGCCTATCACCTTGAGCTACCACCACACATGAAGATCCATCCAGTGTTCCATGTCTCCCTATTACGCAGATATGCTCCCCGATCAAGCCAAGGTACTTCCACACAGGACATTCGACCTTGTCCGACAGTCATTGATGGCACAGAGGAATATGAAGTAGAGCGGATTCTCCAAAAGCGCATGCGTGGTACTCGCCATCTGCGGGTGGAATATCTAGTACAATGGAAAGGTTACACTCTCTATGAAGCAACCTGGGAACCCGCTGCCAATTTGGCACATGCACCGGTGTTGGTGCAAGCATTTGAGCAACAATTGCACAACGAGGACGTTGCGTCTTAAAAGGAGGGAGGTCTGTAATACCAAGGGTTAGCCATATGATCTAGATGTGAAATTTGGTTTGGTAACATCTAGAATGATGTTATACATGATGGTCAAAATAGATCAGATAGAAGTATCACCAAAAGAGTACTTCTACTAATAGGGCAGAAACCAAAATAGACTTGAGAACCTTAGAACCAATAGCTAGACATATGATTCAAAGGTGAGAATTGGTTTGGTAACATCTGGAAGGATGTTACACATGATGGACTAAACAGATCAGAAAGAGGTATCACCAAAAGGGGACTTCTACTAATAGAGTAGGAACCGAAATATGCCTGAAATCTTTGAAGGCAATTTCGGAGGCCTAAACGGATGAATTAGGCCTCGAAAATGTGCAGATTCCCCCCCCCAACGAAGGAAAGGCTAGCCTTCCCTCCCCCGGGTTTGTCTCGTCGAGAGCTTTCCAACGGTACCTTACTCATGTGATTCTAAGATTCCTACATGAAGATTCCCTAAAAGATTCCCTCCGGTCAAAGCTCGTTTGACCAACCAGATAGGACCTAGACCAGACAGGTCACCCATCCAAGTCAGTAATCCAAGGGTGGATCTTGTTGACATGTCACCTATCTATGTCCCTAATCCTATGGTGGAGCTTCCTTGGAGGAGATCCTCTTTGTCTATATAATAAAGAGAAGGTGCTCCCTTGGGGCATCGAATGTTTGAGTGTGCAATCTGTGTTTTCTCTCTTCTCTTGTCCTCGGAGTATTACACTATTGCACTAACATCCTACCTAAGAGCATAGGCACTAGTGACTCCGCTCTTTGCAAATAGGTTCCTACACAAGGTTTGCCCATTTCTATAACTACCTATTGCAATAGTCAACTCAAGCACCTATGATTTCAAGATATCTCTTTGATTGGCTTCGGATTTATTGCCAAGCCTTGCACATATAGCTCTCTCTCCTTTGTAGACTATGTATCCTTAGACTCTAGAAAATTTCAGGTGGAGCTCAATGAGCATGTGCACACTCACACCCTTTCTAGCAACCTCATTGATGTGTTTTTACTTGATCAAGCTAGGATTCTCTCTTGTAACGTGAAGGGCTTTGGAGCTTGGCTCCATGCTTCCTCTTTGATTGAGGACTTTTGTTTCATGTTAGAGGAGTTCATTTGCAATATTCCAAGGATAGGAGAAATAAGAGAAAAACAAGAGAAGAAACACAAGAAAACCACAAGGCTTCATCCTTCAATGCTTTGATGCTCTAAAGGAGCACATTGTCTTTATCACATAACAAAGCGTATCCATTCAAAGGGAGCTCCACCCTTGGATCATATATATGGATTGGTGACATGTCAGCAAGCTCCAACCTTAGAGTAGTGTCATGAATTGGTGACATGTTGATCCTTGTCCTATTTGGTTAGTCCTCTAATCAAACAAGTTTGACTAGAAGGAATCTTTGGGGAATCTTCCTATAGAAAAATCAAAACTACATGTGTGAGGTTCTATTGGAAATCTCTCAACAAGAAAAATAGGAAGGAGGAGGTAAAGCATTTTTCCTTGGAGTGGAATCATTTAAGTTTTTGAAGCCTAATTTGTTCATTTAGGCTTCCAAAATTGGCTCCAAAGCTTTTAAGGTGTTTTGGACTCCTACCTTATTAGTAGAAGTATGGTTTTTGTGACACCTCTATCTAATATTATTAGACCATCATATATAACATCCCTCAAGATATTACCAAGCCAATTTCTACCTCTAGATATTATGTCTAGCTAATGGTATTACAAATCTCCCCCTTATTAAGACGCAACATCCTCATTGCAAAGTTGTTGCTCAAAAGATTGCACTAACACTCGTGCATGGTTAGTTGCTTGCTCTCATGTTGCCTCATACAATAGATACCCTTCCCAATTTACAAGATATTCCATACACGGATGGTGGGTACCCAAAATGCATTTCTAGAGTGTGCATTCAATTTCATATTCCTTTGTGCAATTAATGAGTGTTGGACAAGATCAAACTTCTTGTAAGGAAGGAAAATGTGGTAGTTTGAATGCATATCTTATAATAAAAAAACATGGAACAATGGATGCATCTTCATGTGTGGTGGTAGCTTGAGGTGATAGATCATTGTATTAATTTGGTGAAGGATGGGAAAGGCCCAATAAAATGAGGTTTGAGCTTATGAGAGCCAACTAACTTGTGGTTGGTTGTAGACAACCTCACATGATCCCTGACATTGAGCTCCATGTACCTATGATGTGCATTTGCCAATTTCTTTTATCAATTTTGGATGATTTACAAACTGTACTTGGCGTTCTCGACACCTTATTAGATTCTAGAAACAAACATGTTGTTAGCGTCAACTTTTGTAGCCTTTGGGTGGATCTTTACCAAGCTTGAAGGTGTGAAAGTGTTCTCCATACATGAGGAATAATAGTATGACCTATATAGATGCATTCATTGAATTGTTGTTGGAAAATTCCACCAATGGAAGTAAGGTGTACCACTTTTCATGCTCCTCTAAGGTGAAGCCTTAGAGCATGTCCTCAATAGTGCAATTGGCCCGCTCTACTTGTTTATTGGTTTGTAGATTGTATGCCATGGACATGGCAAGTTTGGTTTTGAAGATGCTGAAGAGTGTTCTCCAAAACAAACTAGTAAATTGAGTGCTCTGATTGATGATGAGCACTTGAGACATCCCATGGTGAGAAAAGACTATAGCTAAGTACAATTGAGCTAATTGTGGAGCAATCATATCCTTGGTTGTAAGATACATATGAATTTTTCTGAGGTGGTCTACAAATACTACAGTGGAGTGAAATCTTGAGGTAGTCTTGGGCAATTCACAAACTCTAAACATTGTGTAGGAGTAGGGAAGGGTTGAAGGAATCCTATGGGAGCTTGATCAAAGGCTTTATTTTGCTGGTAGAGTAGGTAGCTTTGAATGTACTCCATGATATCTTGCTCATCTTGGGCCAATAATAATGGTGTTTGATTACATCTAAGGTCTTGTCCATCCCAATGTGACCTACAATGGTAGAATCATGACATTCTGCTAGGATGGTGGTTCTTAGATCTCAAGCATCCAAGATCCATAACTTGCTATCATGAAAGGTGAGTCCTTGGATGCTGGTTACACCTTTGGATGATTGAGCTCCTACAATCTATGGGTTAATCTTTGTAGCAATAAGAATCCTTGGCCAAAATTCTAGGTTCATCTTGACCTCTACCACTAGATTGTTCACCATAGGTATTTTGGTGAATGCTTTTGCAAGTTGCTTCTTGCATTCCACATATGTGATTGTCATGTTAAGCCATTTTCTCCACTCTACCCAAAAAATCTACATGACATTGCAATGCCTTCATTGTCATCTTGACCTCCCAAAACTTGTTCAACATTCCTTGCATTCCTTGTATCAGATCTTGCAACTATAGCTCTATGATTTGTACACATGGCAAATACTCAATTGCTACTAACTACTTCAATAGAGGGTTAAGATATCTACTTGAGAGGGTGCACTAAAAATTGGGGTTACCATTAGGACCTTAAAGGCTATCACTTGTTGATAATATTCCTTATCAAAATTATGGACTACAAAATCTCTAAACATCATTTTTGGTCTAACTACATAATGGATTTCTACTTGCATATTGAAAGGGAGAGGATTTGGTATATTCAAATCCATTGTATCATAACAAAATGTAGATTGTCAAATCTCACTGTCTATTGTATATCACAATAGGTATAATCATTGGGTTTGGTGAATTCATTACTATGTACATGAACTCTACTCCAAAATGGTAAATAAGATATACTATCCCTTGCTCACATTAAATGTTCATAATCTTTATCTAAGATAGATTCAAAAATGGAAAGCAAGGTGTAAGAAATTTTCCTCCAAGAATATCCATCTCATCCTCTCTCAAAAACACACCCAATCTATTGATTGCACTACATTTTCACCTCTCAAAATCACTCAACCTCAATTGCCCATGTTCTTCCAAGAGTGGTGATACACTCTCTTGGATTACAATGCCTGCTTTGATACCATTGTAATATCCTAAGGACAAGAGAACAACCAAGAGAAACAAAAGAGAAGAAACATAAGAGAAACACAAGGATTCATCCCTCAATACTATGATGTCTCAAAGGAGCTCCTTGTCTTTATTATATAGCAAAGTGGATCCATTCAAAGGGAGCTCCACCCTTGGATCAGATACATGGATTGGTCATATTTTCAGTGAGCTACATCCTTAGATTAGCTGCATGGATTGGTGACATGTTGATCCTTGTCTTATTTGATTCGTCAAACAAGTTTGACCAAAGAGAATCTTTAGAGAATCTTCTTATAGGAATCTCAAAATTGCATGGGTGAGATACCATTGGAAATATCTCAATGAGACAAACAAGGGGGAGAAGACAACACTTTTTTTATTGGAAGCAAGGCAATCCACTAATTTTTTAGGCCTTCAAAATTAGCTCTAAAGTTTATAGTGTTTTTGACCTCTACCCTATTAGTGGAATTACAAATTTGGTGACACCTCTTTCTAAACTTCTTAGACCATCATATATAACATCCCTCAAGATATTACCCAGCCAATTTCCACCTCTAGATACTATGTCTAGCTAATGGTATTATATCATCATAGCCCTTTGGCTCTAGCTAGGCCTACTACATCCATCACTCTTTGGCTTATTGGTTATTGGCCATGTGGTTTTACATTAGATGCAAAGTGCATACATCTCCTACAACGTGGCATAGGAGGAGAGTCTACTAGAGTCTATGATGCTCTTAGATGCAATGACCTAGATATTACAATCTACACGCTCATAGGTTTAGATAGAGCAATGGATGGTCCTATTGTGCACACCTCATTGGAGGGTACACACCAATATTATTACCTTCAAGGTGGCCGGCATGTGTTGTATGATGTGGTGGTGGCAAACACACTTAGACCAAAGTCTTTAGCACAAGCTAGCATCTAGGCAGGAGCTGCAGTGATCATCACCACTAAGGTGAAGGAGGACCACCATGCCTCACAACTTGCCTCCAGCACCTTTGTCCCCATAGCAGTGGAGCTTTTTGGCCACCTTCATCATCAGTTTGATAATCTCTTTCTAGAGGCAACACAAGGCTCATTGTAGAGGAGAGGCACTTTGACTTTCTCACCCACCATGCTTACCTTGTATTTTTGACAAGGGTCTTTGTCACCCTACAAAGATTGTAGGCTTTGAGTCTTCATCTACGGGCATCAATAGTGAGCATGCCCAACCATCAACAGCCCGTGCCTCACTATTGCCAAACATACCATTCCATTGGAGGATGTATATTACAATGTGCAATTATAATACCTTTGTCACTCAGTTTATATATATGTAGTGCTTGCATAGCTAAATAGTGCTTTGTTCTTTTTGCCATGTGGGCTTTGGTTTCTCCTTGTCTTTTTGTAGTCCTTTTATGGTGTTGTGGACTCCTTTCATTATGCTCCTTTGGGTGCATAATGAATATACCCCGGAGGAAAAGGAATACAAACGCACATTTGGGTGCGTTTGTATTCCTTGTATTCCTTTTCCTACGGGGTATATTCTTGGGCCATTGGGCCATCCTTAATGCATGCACTTAGAGACTAGCTAAAGAGACATCAAATTAGATGAAATGTTGTCAAATTGATTAAATGCGACCTCACCTGCAAATGTTGTTTGAAACATGAATGTTTAAACTCAATGCAATCGCGCAAGAAGTTCATCGAATGTAGATTTTATGGGATTTTTATGGGTAAACATAAAATCTTTGACAGGTCAAAAATCGACAACAACTTTTGACGAATTTGTTCTCCACAGTTTCTTCGGGTTAAATACTTTGAAACCCAATAAAATATTATGGGTCATGAAAAGAAAAGAAAAGAAAAGAAAAGAAAGATTATATGATTACGGCCGTTTCTCATATATTTACATACCTCTACAGCTTTTGAAACTTACCGGGAAAGATTTATGATCGTTTTACGGGTACCCGTGAAACCCTATTTGAACCGTCTACTACGCCCGTGGACAAGAAGCACCGAAGGTTTTGTGGTTTCGATCTATCCGTATTGATGGATAGATTTGCCGCTGAGGAATGTCGAACTCCATAAAATTTATAAAATAAATATATAAAAGTCCCGAGATCCAACAGTCTCAACCGCCCAAGAAAGACATCTACAGAGCCGAAAATATCATAGAGGAAAAAGTGCACTAACAACGCGCACTTAAGAAAGAAAGGCGACCGCGTAGAAAAAACGAAGGATGGGGAGACCCCATCAAGCCGTACAAGGGAGAGAAAAAATAAATAAATAATGGTAAAATGGTGCTAAGCCCCAAAATGGTGCGCCTTTTCAGATTGTAGTTTTGAACGCTCAAGTTCAGATCTCGGTGCGAACAGAAATAAATTGAAGAGGACATCCATATGTTCCATGACGATGATTCTCCAACTACGTACAGACGTAACAAGTTGACTTCCTCAAAATTTAAGAAAGAAGATATTTTGAGAAGCAGCTGACATAAATGTCATACCGGACATTAGCAGGAACAATTGCAGAGCAAAGACACTATTAAACGAAAACTATCAAACTATCAAAGGCTTTCAAAAGTCTGCTCGGCGAGGGCTTGCAAATATACTATTATGTGTATTATGTCGTCCCTTTCTCGTTCCAATTCATATTGTCCTCTCAAATTCGAATGTGACCATCTACTATAGTATCCAAGGTCTGAAGTTGAGCAACGTGTTCATTTGATAAGCTGAAACAAATACAGCAAATCAGTTGAAATAATTTCATCAGAAGAAACTATGGAAGACAGACTGATAAAAGATCTCTTTTCTAAGTGGTAAAAGATTTTATCGATTTATGAGTTGTGCCCTCATCCAGATTCAGGTGTATTATAAACAGTAACAGTATTTTATATAGGCCATTTCTAAAGTATGACCGTCTTTAGTCCTTCCACGAAATATAATAGTGCGTCTCAGGTGGAAAAACTAGGGCAAATGAAGGCAATGAGGTTGGTCCCGTAAAAAAACTAGCATGTCCACAAGTCCAAACTGCTGCCATTCCTGATACGTCCATAGAAAAGCATTATGGTGAAACGGGACGTCTCATTATATTTTGGAGCAAAATCGCGAAAGGGGTAAAAGACAAAAGGACTTTAAAGAGTCATGTGTGCGAAATTATAAGTAAATACAATTATTACATGAGGTTTTGTAACCAATGGACTGGTTGAAATAAGAGGCTTTGATTTACCCCTAATTAATATTTATCATCTCCCATACACACCCTAAACCCCTCGATAATGTTGTGGGATGTGGCACTTGCCTTGTAATTCAAACATACATCAAATAATAAAATATTCAGATATATATATATATATATATATATATATATATATATATATATATATATATATATATATATATATATATATGTTTTCTTACGGCAAATTACAGTACCCGAGAACTCCCTAACTGAGACGCCCTAGTGTATGGCTTTCACAATTATGTTTTATTCTTTACAATTTACCCTTTTAAGTCAGACCAAATCAATCATGCCGAGAGTTGCCATTCGTATTAGATTTATTCTGATGTTGCTCTTTGCAGGTAAGATGTATTGACAACCGAGCCAAATAGTGTACCCGAAGAAAGACGAAAAAGGGTTTCTAAACATGAAAAGTGCAACAAGAAAACCGAAAAACACAAGCCCTAAGAAAAAATTGCAAAAGAATAAAAAGAAAATGTACAAAAGGATAAAAGAGTAAGGTGCTTTCTGGAGAAGGGTTAGATTCTAGAAAGTAAATAAAAATTTTAAAGTGCTTTTGTTCTATAGGTTTCCCAGCATTTACATTAGTAAGATTGATAGCCCACACGATAAACACTTTGGTTGCATTCTGACTATGAAATCGATAACGTTATGGTACTTTGCACACGCTCGGATATCTAGAGGTTTAGATTTATACTCCTCACCTCGGGAACAAAGTGTTAAGCGTACTAATTGAAACACGACAGTTCCATCAAAATTATACACTCTACTTGTACTTAAATTAAGAGGTGTCCTGCGGAAATATAATTGTGATAGGCTTCCACCACGATGGCTTAGTCCAGATCGCTTATTATATAACAAGTAGCAACAAGTGAAGCAAAGAGTGACCCAAGCGAAGTGCAAATGCGATGACACACCCTTTGCAGAACATATACGGCAAAGCCATACAACCATTGGTATGTTTCCCTTCAAATAAGAGTGGAATTTAGGACCATCTCCATAGTGGTAGACGAAGGAAGTCCTTTGAACTCTTTGGTCATAAATATTTACATGTATGCCCAAACCTACTCATAGTAGCTTCTTTTCTTATCTAGAAGCTGTATTCTTGATACTCAAGGTATTCATGATATAAGTTGATGATGTATCGACAAGAGTATAGTCTTTGATGTCCACCTCTGTTAACTATTCTTTGTAGTTGCTTGTCACTTTTCATACTTTGATGACATTACTCTTCATTATTCACTTGGGAGTGTGGTTCTATATTAGATGCAACAACTGTCCATATAACAAGGTGTCCTCTTGGATGATAGAGGATAGCTTCCCCTGATGCCATCAAGGATACAATTTTTGCTATGGCACAAAAGGGTGGATACCTTGCTCGGAGGGAAAGTTCGGATGCTTTGTAGATGGCACATGTAAGAGTATATTTATATTTGATCCAAGATTATCAGGTGACAGTGGCGGATGTTGTGATTACAGACCCTATGAAATTTTGGAGGGAGTGATTACTCATCCCCTTGATGAACGACAAGCGGAGTGGCAACACGCAAGGTCTCCAAGTATAGGGGTATGCAGCGGGGTCACCTCTTTGTTCCTCTAGCCTTTGAGTTATATGGAGTGATGGACAAGGCGTTTGACACATTTGTCATGGAGTGCGCAAGAGCTTATCGCATTACACGTCGAGGGTACCACTCTCACTCTCATACTTTGTAGTATACTCTAGACAACATGTGCCCATTGCTCTACAAAGAGCATTAGTTTGTACAATTCATAGGAGAGCAATCACACTTTGTGATGTTTCTTCATATGCTCCAGTAGCATGTAGACTTTATGACTTGCAAAGCTCATATATTAGGTGCAATGGGGGCAAATATCTCATAGACCTTATGACTTGTATAGCTTGGATATCTTGGGTAGTAGGGCAAAATACTTTTGGGGCCTAACTCCATTTTACCTCTATTTTCTCTTCTTTGTAAGGCTTGATATGGTCTTCCCATCACCCTTCAAGCGCTCTAGACAGTCTCCCTTCTCTCCTTGATAACATAATGTGAATAATTAATAAAGGTATCGACGTGATATATATAATTCTGGATGTAAAACGGTGAAATAGTTTAGAGGTTGGTTATTTTATCTATAAAGTATCCATGCGTGGAATAGTTTCGATGCGATGCGGAATCCGGTGAGGGGCCGGGGCGGCAGTTACGCGTAAATACATGCCGGAGAATTTCGTGGTCCGATGTTTCTGAGTGATTATTTTTAGTGATTCGTTATTTTATTTATAAGAAAGGATTTGTTTTCATATAACAATCTCTAAACTATTCCACGGATGGCTACTAATAATGCCACGGCATGGAGTTAAAATTGATCTGCCGGCATTCAACTGCACGACTGTAACTGTCACCGTAGGTGAAATCGGTCTGCGCGGAATACGTCGCCGGTACTACCTAACCCCGGGCATACACTAACCGCATGGCTTGTTGAAATGGACGGAGGCAGGTTTGCTTGCCATCTGCAGGGAGCGACACGTGGAGGGAGGAGGGAACCACGTGCGGGAGTACTGAATGCCGATGTGTTACAGCTACCCTGTTTGGTGGACGTGCGTTAAGCATAGGGGCTTTTATCTCGACCAGCACTTATTGAAGATAGATGTCCAATACAGGGGGGTGAAACCCATGCCGTGGGGGTAGCATTTGTTTATTGTATCTAGGTGCCAGGAAAACTCCATTGTGAAAAGTAATCATAATTCTTCAATGCTAACGGTTTGGTGAAGCACATACGTTACATATATCCAAGGCTGGCCGTTTTATGCACTTAGCTGTACGCATGACATTTTGAGACAAAGCTGTCGTTCTATATTCTCTACATTTCAAATCTTTATGTAGGAGATTGGATTCATGACAGTGAAATATGAAATATGAGGCAAAGTGATGTTTTGACATGTACCGTAGTTATGGAATTAACAGTCTGGCGACTCTAACCAGTCTACTAGCTCTTTCCAATTCTGTTCCAAGTGTAACAGCAATTTAGAGTACAGTAGGGCTCTTGTTATGAAGCTATACAAGATGTTACCTATATTAGATGATATGTTCTAAAAAGCAACTTAGCTAAAACCGTTCGAATCGATTGTATTCCAACCATAACTTATCCGCCGTTGATCAGTTGGATATTGATTTTGGTCAATGTTTGACACCTGAAGTGAGGTGACAAATAGTATGATAAGTTTTGAAAGTGACAGAATACCTGCCTCTACACGAATATGAATTGAAATCTTCACCTGCTTTGAATGTTCACATAGCATCCCAGTGTTTTTACTTTTTATTTTGTTTATTGCAACGATTTCATAGCATGCAAATTCTTCGTATCTATCATCAATGGCCAAATGATTTTCTCTAGCCGTGTGACATGAACACTTCCTACAAGATAGTAGCTGATCGCTTCGAAAGCATATAAGGTGTTGATGCTTCTCACAAAGTCCGTTTCTCTTAACTCGATTGTTTGATCTTTGACTGAATTATAGAAGATTCACTTCTTTTGAGTGGCAGTAGAACTTGAAGGCAAATAACACGGAGTAAAGTAAGGAGTCGAGCCAGAAGATAAGCTTTGTTCCACGGGAGTCGAAGAAGATCTGATCTGACCTCCTCATACCGATCTTGGGATCTTGGCCGTGACTAGTGTTCGAAGGCACTACTCACACTCTTGTCTTATAGTGTATCTTATGCATGAGATGTCATAGTAGCAGTAAAGCTTTACCATTTGCTTTACATTTGCCGCGTCGAAATGGCTGGACGGCGGGATTGTGCGGTCACTTCGGATTTCTCTTTTCATGGGTCCAGTGATACCACGTGGTTGCGCGCTTTGTTCGAAACTCGAAGAAAGGAAACCAGACGCGACTGTCGATACGTGCAATGCCTCCGGCCCAGCCTCGAGATTGCACTTCTGGAGGTCCCGGCTTTTATCCAAATACTTCACAAGCGCAACTTTAGAAGATTTTGTAGTTATCCGGAGTTTAGCGTTGGGTGCAATATTTAGTCCAAATTGAATCCAATTCAACAGTAAATATCACGTATAAACTGAGTGCAATTTCAAAATAAGTGCAGTTCCACAGAAATTACACTTATGAAGTTGTCTGTGTTGATCTCCAATCAAAATGCAACTTTTTGCACTTGCTCGTGTATGACGTCGTCTGTTATTGCCTCGACACAGTGCAATCTTCTGAATTAATTTATCCTACCTAATTTTGTTTAAAAGAAAGCGATCGCATAGAAAATCGAAAGATGGAAAGATTTTATCAAGTGGTACAGAACAAGGTTAAATGTGGTTAAATTCCAATCGAATTTATATAAAAAATTATTTTATTATATCCAATATATTCACTATTCAAATCATACTATCTGTAAATAAATAAATAATTCAAAGAAACATCATCTAATGTAAATAATCATTAATTGATCTTAGTCCTGTATAAAATTATATGTTCTGGCCTCCATGTGAGAGCAGTTTATTCCGCTTGAAGTTGTCTGTTGTGGCCTCCAATCGGAGTGCAATTTAGTGCAACGCACGCATGTCTTTCGTTTTCCAGATCCAGCCAAAATCATTGCAGTTAAGGAGAGGAGACAACTATTCCAGACGCAGTCGCGTCCACTTGGATACAGCTACTACGAAGTGAAAAAGGGGAGGCGGAGAAATCAAAGTTGACCAAATGGTTCGCGGAACACAAGTCCAACCTTTACCTCTTTTTCGTCTCTCCCTTGTACGGCTCGATGGGGTCTTCCCATCCTTCATGTTTTCTACGCGGTCTTCCCAGCTTTTCAACTCTAATATATACTCGTACAGAAATTCTGTATGTATACGCTCCTCTCCGAATTATGTGAATACAGTGGAAGGGGTATCGTTTCTCAGCACCTATTCCAAGTCTCCTAAGCGTAAGAAAAATATAATAATTTTAACTTCAGGGTGCTCTTAGCAACATGATATTATACTACACCCATTTTCTTTTCTCGGTTCATAATTTGAAAGATCCGATGAAACCTCCTCAGTCATTCACTAGTTAATCTTATGCATGTATTGGCCTTAAATTTATTTATTTATTTGTATTTGCAATTCCAGACATCTCTATCAGTTCAGGGTTTAGTTTTTACATAGCTGGTATGAAGGATTTCTCGATACGATACGGGCAGAAGTTAAACTCTTCAAAAGGTCGCCAAGTTGTTCCTGTTGCCTTCACAAATCTTCTCTCCAGAGAAGTTGGTCTAGTCAGTTATCTTTCTGGCATTGTGACATTAACTTGAGATTCCAATGAGATTAAATTACCATCGGGTTTTTTCAATTAAATTACTATAGGATTTATCCAAAGCTTTTCGAACAAAAAAATTACAAAGCGCTTCTAAACTATGCGTATTTTCGCTTTCATATTAGAAAAAAGGCGACCGCGTAGGAAAAATGAAGGATGGGAAGACCCCATCAAGCCGAACAAGGGAGAGACAAAAAAGGTAACATGGGGCTAAGCCCCAATAGAGTCTGTATGAGAAATCTGCTTTCATATTAGGAGAGTCGACTTTCTTGACGAATTCCATTTCTACCTAAGCATGGCTATGGCATCGGTAACTCCGCGTATAATCCAATTGTGTTTCTGTTTCTTCTATGTCTTGTCGTGAACGAATGGAGAGGAAACGAGCGAAGAGAAGAAGAGAATGTGAGAATAGAGTGAAACTCAAGGAAGATAAAAGTATCATTACTTTATACCATTCTCAAAAGAAACTCCTCAAGTTTGGCAATAGATAGTGATTTTCCTGATTCTATTCTTCATTTATAATCCTCTATCCAATTGAAAACACGTCCCTGTCCTTAAGCAACGAGATACACTTAAGTAGACGGTGAAGACAGATGATGATTATATTTCTTAACCTTAAAAAGAAATAATTTGAGATTTAGCATGTGAAATATCATTATTCTACTTTAATATAACAAAACTTATTGTCTTCCATGTTTAAATACTTTAAGGACTTTTACATGTGAATTGGGTAGTGCAAAGCTCGATAAAAATATCCATAATAATATCTTTCAATTATAACATGCATAAAATGAGAGAATTTTTTAGAGAATACAAGTACTTATATAATCCAAATAAATTCAATTCTAGATTAATATCATCTTTAGATTATATTAATCTGGTTAAGTTTTTCAATATTTGACAGTACCTTGTTTCTTAGACCTAACAAATAGGAATTTTGGCTCATGAACTCTTATACTAACTAAGATTTTAGCATATTTAAAGTTACACTTTCTTTAATAACTCTGCATGTCATGATAAATAATTTGAATGCTTATTAATAGTCCTTATGGCTTAACCATTAAGGAAAAATGTATGAAATATCTACTTTTTTACTTATCTCTTTGTTCAATGTGAGAGATATCATACTTTACTCAATCATATATAACTACGAGATGGACTCATTAAATATGATTATGATATTTATCCACTAAATGTAGTTATTTTTCACTATTTTGAATTACTGGGATGTTATTGGGGAGAAAAACCCAAGATAATAAACACCAATTACCCAATAAAAAAACAAACTACTTGAGCATCCTTCTAGTGACTGATCTTGTACAAAAAATGAAGCTCTTCAAACATAAATCTAAAATTTCATGACAAATTAAAACATAATTCATTTGAAGGTCTGGATATGGCTTTTCATTTAATCAATGTTTTATGTTTTTGCACTTAGTAGAAGGATGAGTAATATACTCTGATTCATCTTTTTGCCTTTATATTTTAGAGATCGAGACGACCATCAGAACTGATAGTAAGGATACATATATTGTCTGGCATGAGCGAGCGAACAATACCAAAGTGAAGATTATTTAACTAGGCTATTTTATCTTTCTAGTAATAATTATCAAAATCAATTTTAGAGAAAGAAGTCTTTCATAGTATTTACTAATTGTAGGAGAACACAACAAGTAGCTAAATGGTAATTAGAGCTAGAGAAGGATTTTTGTGAATTTTAGTCTAACTGTCAACCTAGAGATATAATCTCATTTTGGTTATTTACAAATAAAAAAATATAATCTTGAAAACAAGAAAATAATGTAGTACAATAAGAGCATCAAGCTATCGTATACCATTCATCATGCTTTAAGATTTAAACAAGTAGATTTTTTTTCTTGTTAAAATTAGTTGCTATACAGATTACAACAAGAAGATATGATAAATTTAAATTAATAGAATTAAAATGTACCTATTATGAATATAATCTATGAAGAAAACCATTAATAATTATTAAAAGTTCTCATTCATTAAGATCTTCAAACAATGGAGTGAATGTTCTTTAGATTATTTTTTTCTCTTCCAATAGCTTTGATAAAGAAAACAATTCTATTTTGGTGAGTTATGTAACCTTACATGAATATTACTTGATTTCTGTTTCCTCAAGTTCTTTATCTTTTCACTTATCTTCATGCAAAGTTTTATAAGTATCAAGTTACATTCAAGTTCTGGTTTTGAACCTGTGATCTACTTTTTTACATACATAAGTACTTTTTATCATTATGCTATTTAGAGGGTGCAGTTCAGGGAACTCCAACAATATTGATCATCTTTGTATCATCATAGTATAAGCTTTGCATTTTCTCCTCTATATTATACCCTCACTATTTTTCTTAATCACCACTCTAAATTTGTTGTAATAAATACTTTAGAATATTTCAAACTCCTTTTGAGTACATGCTATCTTTATTTTCCACATAGTTTCTTCATTTCCTATATTTTTGTTATTGAGTTTATTTGCAAACGTTTTTAAAACTACGGTAGAAGATTTCACATGAGCTATATCACATGCAAACCCTTCAGTCAAGCAATCACTCTATTTTTTTTGGTTCTTTTATTCGTAGTTGGTTTTACTCTTTGGTCTTAGCTATCATCTATATAAATTTAGTGCTTACTTTATACTGCAATCAAACATGTATACAGACAAATCTAAACTTTCTAAGGTCGAGATCTACTTAGGCGCTAGAGGTACCACTCTCACTCTCATACTATGTAGCATATTTTAGACAGTGTGTATCCATTGCTCTACGGAGTGCAGTGGTTGGTGCAATCTATAGGAGAGCAATCACATTAGGTGATGTTTTTTCAGATGTTTCAGTTGTGTGTAGACCGTCTGACTTGCATAGCTCGTATATCTTAGGTGCGGTAGTGCAGATGTCTCACATAGACTCTATTGGGGCTTAGCCCCATGTTACCTTTTTTGTCTTGCATAGCTCGTATATCTTAGGTGCGGTTGTGCAGATGTCTCACACAGACATAGATGTTACCTTTTTTGTCTCTCCTTTGTATGGCTAGATGGGGTCTTCCCCTCCTTCATTTTTCCTACGCGGTCGCCTTCTTATTGATATAGTTCGAAATACTTTTTCTGAACCAAAAAATTCTCTGCTCATCCAACTCACCTCGCTATATCTTCCCAATCAAATTTCAACCGATATTACGGAAATTTTCAGTTCTTTCAATTTACACATAATTTCAAGTTTGAGTCAACAATTATAATCAGTAAACTTTTAGCCACTGATATCTTATTACCACAAAATTCTTGAAAGATTTCTGATAAAAGTAGATAAAAACTCAAATATTATTTTATCGGCACTCAATAGTATCCTATTAAATTCATTCAGGGTTCTCAATTGAAAGTTTTCTTCAATTAATTGGAGGCAAAATGTCAGATTTTATCAAATTAAAAAATGAGAAAACTTGGGTGACAAGAGAAGGATGTTGTCCGCTTCCTCATAGATTCAATCAGCGGTTGTCATTACTCGCTCTGATTGTCGAACCCAAAGTTAGTGGTATTGCAAGTCAAAATCATCGGAAAGTCCAATGAATGCGGAACGCCTCGGAATGCGGTGCATCGGAGTGTCCAAGAATTCCGTATCTGATAAATAGGATGGTGCAGCATTAACTGGTTTTCCCAAAGGAAAAGAAAAGACAATAAAGGATCTCAATTCCGTTGATGGTTTTCCCAAAGGTGTAGACAAGACAATAAAGGATTTCAATCCCGGATGTGACGGATTGGTTAAGGTGTCCAGATCATTATCGTATAAATGTAGAGACCATTAGTACTGATTAAAGTTCTGAACGGATATTGAACTAACTAAACTGATTTGGGTAGCTTTTTTGAATGGTCTAGAAGAAGGCACAAAAATCGTTAATTTTTTTATTAAAGTAATTTTATATATTGATACTAAGAAAATAATTCTAAAATCACTATAAATTCTATAAATATGCAACTAAAACTTCCTTGTTAGATATTTGCATCTCATAAAATTTTGTAATGATCCATAAAATTCTTAGAGATAACCTTAATTATGGAAATCAAGGTAATAGAAAAGATGATAACTATTTTAAATTTTATTTCAAAAACATCAAGGAAAATAATAATAACCTTAATGAAATTCCACAAATTTCTTGGGTGTACAAGAATATGCTCTATATAATTTAGAAACAATTTATATTAATTTAATTTTCAAGTAATTATTTTCTGAAATATTAAGAAATAATAGTGTATTTAATTTAGCAAGAGATTTCTTTTAAAGGAAAAAGATCTTACGAGAATAGAATAAGCTCTTAAGTTAGAAACACTATATATAGTGACACAAAATAAATTACATTATCTAAAACCATGGTTGTGACAGATATAATAACTTAGTTTTAAGTTTTCATAATTATTAAAATATATTTTTTTATTAATAAAGAACTGAAATAGAAAGTGAAAAAGAAATGTGCAATTTGTTTGATTTTCACTCGTCTCTATTTAACCAAAAAGACTTCTCTTTAGCAATATAAAATCTTATATTCACCGATATATCTAACTCTATCTTGGTTAGTTATTGTCCATGTATATTTGAAATTTTTTGCATTTGAAATTTTATTTGTAAATAATTAAGATTATATAATTCATCTAATTAATGACCTCATATATTGGAGGAGCACCCAAGAGTGTTCTCTTGGAACATGAAAAAACAACAAAAATAGAATTTTATCAGAGTTTAAAACATTATCCAAACAATGTATAGCATATACAATTTATATTAGTTTGCCATTGCCATTTATATTAACACTTTTGATACAAACTTCTTGAGATAAGGATTCATTTTTTATGCATTTTGTGTAACTTTAAAAGGTGAATATCTTAGAAAGTATAAATAATTAAGAATTTTTAATAAAATAAGTGATATATTGGAAGCTTTTAACATATTCATATAATTTTTATATCATAATCTTTTTATTATAGAATCATAATTTTACTAATCTATCTATTCATAATTCATACATATCAATTTAGAAACTTCAAACTAAGTACACAAAAGATCACATGGTTAGAAAAATTAGATGAGTTATATCTCATTCTTGAGAGTTGAAAAAATAATATGATCCTATATCACTTTATTAAAACTTGATACATTTGATAGGTTTTTAGTAGAATCAATATATATATATATATATATATATATATATATATATATATATATATATATATATATATATATATATATATATATATATTCTTCCTCTATTCTAATTCTTTCACCCGAAACCCTTTTACTTATAAGTAAAGGTGAGGAAGGGGAACTCCTCTATATATAACTTGTATTTTGATTTTTTACAAAAGAAATCATTTGGTTTGTTTGCATCATGCAATTTAGAATATCTATAATGAAATGTTTAAGTTATGTGCAATAAAAGAATCCTCCTTTTTTTATTATTGTTCCCTACCAAAAATTGTTAAGCAGTTTGCATGGAATAACATCAATCTCCATAAGAGCAACGAACTCCTTTTATTTGCTCAAGTTCCATCATAATCATCTACGTCTTGGATGGGAATTTGGCTTGTGTATTCATTTGTCTGGATACTTATCTTTCATAATCTTTGGAGGTGAATCCAGCCTTTGTGTGAATCTGTTTGATGCTTATCCCTCATGAATCTTTAGTATCTGGATAAAAATAGCTCACAATTAAAGTATATAACTCTTTTCCAAACTTATATGTTAAGCTTTCTAAGTCTAATCTATATTGCTCTAGGCATGTTGATGACTTTAAATTTAGATATGATTTTTCTCTTGAAATTTTACAAAAAAGAAACCAAGGCTATACAACAATGTTGTTTTTACTAACTTGATACCTCTAGCAAAATTTTGAAATACTTTCTAGTTGGCTCATGGAAAATATAATTTGATGATTATCATATAATATATTGGTAGCTTGTGAAAGGACATGATTGCTTCTTTTCAAAATATTGCTCCTTCCACTTGGTGTAGTTGAATATGCATCTAACAATGAAGTGATGTGCTCAATTTTATTATCATATTTATCTAAAATTTAAGGATATTTACAATATTAGCCAATACCATCTTTATTAAATTAAAGATAAATCAATATTTAAGTCAAAATGTACATAGAATATATACATCTTCAACCATATTGACAACAAAAAGCACTAAATACTCAGGAAATATAAGGATAAATCTAAGAAAGTTTAACTAAAATGAGGCATTATGAATTGATGAAAATAGTACTTACTATATTGAAGGACAAATCTTGATGATTGGAGAGCAATTGTTCAAAATACTCTACATTCCATCCATCCAACTCATACTTTGATATCATTACAGAATACCAAAATCAAAGAAAACAAAGGGAGAGAAAAAAGAAAAGAGGTGAAAAAGGTTCAAATGAAGTGAATTCAAATGCATGAGATGGCCCATGGTCTTATAAGTTAAACTTGAGGTGGTTACAAGCTTGCTTCTTGGTGAAGTTAATAATTAAATTCTTGGCCAAGTTAAATTCCTCCTCAACTTAATTTTCTATTCAATTTTTAGGGAGTGCAACAGCGTAGAAAACACAATGGGAAGTCCACATCAAGCTCTACAAGGGTGAGACATTTCTATTCAATCTTTAGGAAGGTTCTTCAATATGGTATATCCTAAGAAAGTTTGTGGGTATCTTTTAAATATTCTTTGATCTAACTTTTTGGGAGTTTTTGGAATATCTTCTAGAGTTTCCAGTTATCTACATGCTAAGATCCTCTTAGATCACTATTGTAAATTTCTGAAATATTATAGATATTATTCTTATAACCATAAATTTTAACTACACCAATATATACGTATCTCTTTCTTTTCTCCAAATTATGGTCAAGATCCCTTAAGATCCCTTAAGTCCTTAGTAACTTTTTCACTGTCCCATCATCTAATATTTCCTTACATCTACCTTCTTATCTTCATTCTCTTCTTATTATAAAAGCCAAATCTCATTACTTATTTCATAAATTATCTTCTTTATCCTTTTTAATTATACAAAGAATTTATTTATTTATTAATCTTCTAAAAAATGAAAAATTTGATATTAATTGTCATAATATTTTCCTTTATTATTAGCAACAAAGTTATTCTTTCCAATTATAAACTTCCCTTATCCCTTGATACTAATCTTTATTAGGTTCATTTGTAGTCGGATTAGTCACTTCTCTATCCTCAAACTTACCTCTCATTGCTTCTTAGCTTGATCTCTCATATTGCTTATCAATTTTATCTTCCTTACCATTTATTTTTCTTGTAAAATATGAATTTTTGTTTCTTGTTTCTATCAATTTTAAACTTCTCCTTTCTATTTTCACTCTCCTCAATTTTTGTCAATTTTGAATTTGTGCTCCATTTGGGTCTTCTTAAAAAATGTACTTCTACTTTTTATTTTTCTTAAACACTTTTCTCTTTCCCATTTCTCTTGAATTTTTCCTCTATCTTGGCTACAAATCAATTGTGCATTCCCATCTCTCTCAAACTAAACTCTCAAAGTTATCTTCCAGGATTCCATCCTAGCTAGCAGTCAACCGTAGATCCTCATTTCTCTTGAACTTAACTCTCAAATTTATTTCCATCTTGGTTAGCTGATCTATGCCACTTGGCCCTCTTAAAAACTCAAACTCTCAAATTTGACCACTTGTTCAAATTTCCTTGAACTCTTCAGATTTTGACCACTTGTTCAAATTTCCTTAAACTCTCAAGATTTTGACTTCATCTCCTTAACAAATTTTAGCCACTCTTCAACTCCTTAGCAATTCTACCTTTGATTCTCTTCCTCTTGCCTCTAAACTCTTCATGATCCTTCAACCACCAATGACATGTCAACTATATTTTGTCATCTTTTTCCTAAACTCCCTATGCTCTTTCTCTAGACATCATGTATTCCCAAATTACACACACATTGCTCTAGAATTCATGAAACCCTGAATTTCCTCACTCCTTGCTTCTACCAAAATACTCACTTTCTCTTCCCAAAATACTCACCTAGCACACTACCTTTGCAAATGTTCAAGCACACCACACAACTACACTAGGTTTACCTTTGCAAATGCCCATGCATATTGCAAAATGACACTAGGTTTACCATGCCAATTTAACATAACTAACCAACTAAATTTATTCCACAATTTTACCAAGCTCAAATGTAATATTTCATTCCAAGTACAACAAACTCACTCAAAGTACATAAACAAACAAAGTTTTCCAAGTGAATAAACTCACTCAAAGTAAATAAACAAAGTTTTCCAAGTGAATCAAGCTCACTCAAAGTACATTGGTTGAAATAGATTAGGTTGAATCAAAACATACTTGAAGTACATAAAATTATTCCATGGATTTGGAGTACATCAAATATATTATATTGTGTGGGATCTTAGATTGGCCAAACAATTTTGCATTACATAATTTCTTGTTTCTTCTTGGTTCTCTTCATAGTACTCAGTGGCTACTTGGTCCACACTTTGCTCTTCATTTCCTATATCTAAATGCAATTCATCAAAGTCCTCCTCTACCCAATTATCTGCCCTATTAATCAAAAAGTTATGAAGAATAATACACATAGTCACCCATCTTAATAGATCAACACTTTGTCCAAATCATTTAGTTGTACTCCTATTTCTTTGAGCAAATGCAATCTAACTTTCAAAATTCCAATATAGTGTTCATTTGCTACTCTAGTATGGGCTAGACACTTATTAAAATTAGCCTTATTGGATGTTTGAGCTTGTTTGAAGAAGGGAACTAAATGTGCCACTGGAATATAATGTGAATCTGCCAACAAAATTGATGGTTCTCAAACAAGTTGCACTCTTCACTTGTTCTCAAATCAATCCATATAGGTGATTTTTAATAAATGCCATGTCATGGCAAGAACTTTGTATTCTTGTATTACCAATTCACAAAGTTACAAGTTGGATCAATACTTTAAGAAATATTACCATTTCAACATTATCAATAAGAACCCAATATTCCTTCATTGCAAATTCACAAAGTTATAAGTTGGATCAATACTTATTTGCACCTTACATTAAGAAATATTACCATTTCAACATTATCAATAACATTGAACACAACACTAATTCTTACCTCCAGAAAAATGAATAATTCATCTCTCATCATTACGTACAATATTTTCCATTGATAGAGTATAGTCCCTTTTGACAAACATATATTTCTTCATCCACTTTAGGACATTGAAACAATATGAATAAAGTCCCATTCACTAAACCTACACACCCAAGAAATCCTTTTTGTGCAAAATTGCAGACAGTCTTGACCTCTCCTCCATATCCAGCTATTTTACATCCTTGCACAATATAGAAATAATTGTAATCATTACTTGTTCTATAAACACCATAGTAGAAGGTGCAATGATCTCCCATATTTAATATTCAATTTTACCCTCTTGCCACACTTGCTCCATTTCCATGATGGCCAAACCTATCAAGAGGAAGAGCAACCTGCATCTACACAAGTGTTTGTGTTCTTCTAGAGGCATTTCTAAATACTCCATGGTTTTGTGCAACATTTACTAAAGCTTGGAATGATAATAAATCCATCCTAGTAATTTGTCTAAATGCTAGAGCATCCAATCCTAAAAAATAATTCAATACAACTACTCTGTGTACATCTTGTAGAGAATGGGATTCCAATGTACAGTTCTACCTTCTTGTGAGTACACCAATAGAATCTTCTTCATCATCCAAGCTCCATTCATTTCATTCAAGCAACTCGTCATTCTATTTAAGCAACTCCACAAGATGGTCATTCTCCATTTCTACCCTCAAGATCAGCCAGATTGAATTTTCAATTTGCCAAAAATAATAATACAAATGCTTGTGTGAGGCATCTCAATGGCTTTCCATCTAACTATAATGCTTTAGATTTAAACTATAGAAATTACAAGTATCAAGAGATTGCAAGGTATTTCAAAGGTGGAGCTAAGAGTAAGGGGAGCTCAAATTCCACCATTGAAATTTCACTCACATTGCACTCATAGGGTTTATCAAGAAGAGGAGCAAGAGCAAGGGTAAGGGGAAGCTTGGATTCCACCATCAAAATTGCACTCATAAGGTATATCACTCACATTGCACTCATAAGGTGTATCAAGAAGAGAAGCAAAGAGCAAGGAGAGCTTAGATACATATGCAAGGGAACAAGGAAGGGAAGACATAGTGAACCAGAGCAAGTGTGGTGTTGATGTTAGATTCACAAATTGGATTAGCTTTAGCTCTCTTAATGAATGTCATTAGCAAGCAAAAATTAAAAATAAAAATCAAGGAATGAAGTGAAATTAATGTATATAGATATATGATGGAAATGCAAGATGTCATCTTAGCAAATCTCCTTACTACATTAGATGTAGTGCAAGGAGAAGTGACCAATCAGATATTTGGTCCAAGATAGTCTCAATAGTGAAACACCTATCAGGCAATTTCTACATGAAGGTTTTTTAGTTACACATCATGCATATATAGCCTTTTTTTTACAAGTGCACTAACTAGCCACCTTGGGAGGGGCTCTATAACAGAAAAAAATAGGTTTCTTCCATGCAAGTAGAACTTATTGCTCTCTACCACCAATGCACATGAGAGTTGGTGGATCTACCTTCTGATCATAAGGCTATCATTGCAGATGGATATTTTATATCAAGCATAATTCTAATGGCTTTGTGAGCAAGTACAAGGCATGATTGGTGGAAAAGAGTTATGCTCCACAATATGGCATGGACTATGATGATATGTTAAGTCTAGTTGCCAAGATGATAACCATTTGTATAGTGGTTGTAGTTTCAATTCAATGAGGATAGTAGCTACACCAAATGGACTTCAAGAATGCATTTCTCAATAGTGATCTTGAGGAGGAAGTCTACATGGTGCAACCATTTGTCTTGAGGATCCACAATTTCCATCTTGAGTCTGCAAGTTGTAAAAAGTGCTCTATGGTTTGAAGCAAGCACCCAAGGCTTGGTATACAAAGATTACTTCCTTCTTGGTACCTCATGGGCTTACTATTTGTCCTTCTTATCATCCCTTGTCTATTTCAAGGGAAGCATATCAAGATTTGGTAGTCACCATCTATGTAGATGATGCCATTATCACTAGTTGTTGTGAGAAGATAGTGTCTTATCTTAAGGAGCACTTAAAAGCCCAATTGGAGATGTAAGATCTAGGTGGCCTTAGATATTTCTTAGAATTGGAGTTTGTCAATAATGGTAGATAGGATATGTGGCTTATGCAATATCAATATGCCATGGACATGGTAAAGAGATTTGGCCTTTAGAGTTCAAGCCTATGCCTACATTTTTGGAGCATAACCATCAGTTTTGTGTTGATAATAGTGAGTTTCTTGCTCATCACTATGGGTATATGCAAATGGTTGGTAGTTTCATCTATCTAACTATCAGTAGACTTGACTTGAGTTATTGCAATTGGAGTTATTAGCCAATTCATGCAATCATCATGTAGATGACACTTTGAAGCTATCAAATGTAATTCTTGGTATGTGAACTTTACATTACAATTTGGCCTTCATTACAAATTTGGTAGATCATTGGTGCTACATGGTTATATGGATGAAAAGTGGGCAAGGAGTGTCCTTGATAGGAGATCTACTTCTAGGTACACATTTGGACTTGGGAGTGATGCTTTGAGTTGGGCTTCCAAGAAGTAGCCAATTGTAGCTTTGTCTTCCCTAAGGAAAAGTATTGTGGAGCTACCAATGCAACTTGTGAAGTTGTTTGGCTTTGGAGTTTTCTTTTTAACAATGGTATGGATTGTCTCTTTACCATTTCATTGCATAAAAATAACATGAGTAACATTAATTTGGCTAGTAATCCTATATTTCATGCTAGGGCTAACCATATTGAGGTGCATATATCATTTTGTTAGCAAGAAGGTTCTTGTAGGGCAGATTGAGCTTAATTTTGTTAGCACAAGAGAGCATATAGTTGATATCTTTATGAAGGCTTTATTTAGAGACAATTTTTAGGCTTTTAGAGTTTGTCTTGGTGTACAAGATATTGAGTTGAGCTTGAGGGGAAGTGTTGATATTATCTCAAGCTCGTAATGACTTGTTAGTGACTTAGTGTAATACCATTAGCTAGAAAAATTATCTAAAGGTGGAAATTGGCTTGGTAATCTCTTTAGGGATGTTATGTATGATGGTCTTAGTAGATCAGATAGAATTGTCACTAAAAGAGTACTTCCACTAATAGGACAGAGGTTGAAAACACCCTAAAAATTTCAAAGCTAATTTTGTAAGCCTAGATGAATGAATCAAGCCTCAAAAAATAGAAAATTTCTCCCACTCCAAGAGATTAAGCCTTGCATTCTCCCCCGCTTTTTTTCTAGTCAAGAGCTTTCAAATGGTACCTCATCCATGATGTTTTAAGCTTCATACAATAAGATTCCCCAAAGATTCCCTTAGATCAAACTTGTTTTACCAACCAAGTACAACAAGGATTGATGTGTCACCAATCCATACAACTAATCTAAGGGTGTAACTCACTGAAATTTCACCAATCCATATATTTGATTCAAGGGTGTAACTCCCTTTGAGTGGATCCTCTTTGCTAAATAATAAAGACAAGGTGCTCATTTGGGACATCAAAGTATTGAGGAATGAAACCTTATATTTCCCTTGTGTTTTTTCTCTTTTATATCTCTTGGGGTTTCTCCTATCCTTAGAACATTACAATGGTATCAGAGTAGGTGTTTTAATCCAAGTGAGTGGATCATTCCTCATGGAGGGACATGTGCTATTAAGACTGAGTGATTTCAAAGGGAAAAAGTAATGTAATTGATAAATTGAGGTGTTTGAGAGAGAAGATGGGATGGATGTCCTTGGAGTGCAATTTCTTGCATCTCAATTTCCTTTCTTGAATCCATTCCACATCAAGATTATGTACATCCAACATGAGCAAGTGAGAGTATATCTAATTTACCATTTTGGACTGGAGTTCATGGATATAGTAATGAATTTGCCAAACCTTGTGATATATGATATCTGCCTATGGTGATATAAGATAAAGAGTAGGAGTTGATAATTTATATTATGTTATGATGCAATGGATCTGAATATACTATATCTTCTCCACATCATCACTCAAGTAGAAATCCATTATGTAGTTAGACCAAAAGTGATGTTTAAGGATTTCATTGTCAACAATATTAGCAAGTAGTATTGTCAATGAGTGATAGCCTTTGAGATCCCAATGGTAATCCTTATTTTTTGTGCCCCTCATGAGTGATCATATTAACTCTCTATTCAAGTAGGAAGTATAGATTGAGCATCTATTGTATGCAAAAATCATGGAGCGACAATCATAAGATCTAATGCAAGGAATATAAGGGATGTTGAACAAGTTTTGGGAGATCGAGATGAAAATGGGTGCATTACAAAGTTAACTATGTAACTTTAAGAATAATCATGTAATACAAGAAGGAGAATCATCCCAAAACCCAATAATAGCGGCCAAAGTACTTGGAGAGTCACTCATGTTGATGATATAAACTCCAATCAACATTGAAACCACATTGTTATTGCAAATGAAGAAGACATGCAACATCAAGCCTTACAAGGGACAATGTGCAATGGGAATAGTGAAAAATTGGATCTCAAGAATGAATTGATACTTTTGATTATTCACAATCGAGATCACCAATTATTCTTCATGCATGTTTGCATGTAGATACTTGACTAATTATGCCCTCATATGGTACAATGGTTGGGAATGATCAATGTTGGCAAAAGGAAGAGAGATCACTTGGACAATAAGGCAAGAAGAACTATTGAAGAATTTCTAATTTGTGAATTTTGTTCAAATTGCTTGAACTTGACTATGGGAGTTGAAGTAAAAGAAAAATATACAAGAGTACATGGAATTATGTCTTGATCTATAGGGCATAATAGCCAATATGAGCTCAGCAAAAATTCTTGACAATTTCAAATGGGGGTTAAAAGAGTAAATTTTCCAAGAAGTAATGGTACAAAATCCTTGCACAATTTTTGAAGCCATTGCATATGCTTAAGAGTAGTAGGAGCACTTGGAGGACGTGAAGAGGTAGTCCTAACACAATACTATTGGGCTAAGACACCACAATTTGGTGGACCAATCCACATAGAATTGGGAAAAATTCATTGCCAAGACCAAAGAGCATGACCGCTCTAAGGAGAATGGGCCAAGTAAAAAATAAAGAGGAGAGATGGAATCTCACAAGGAGAAGGAGCTCAAATTGAACAATTGAGGTTGTTATAATTGTGGTTGAGTTGGGCACATAACTTTCAATTTTTGTGCTTGCTTTCCTAGGTTCCCTTGGCCTCCATACAAGCAACCTTTGAACAACTTGGAGAGATGAATCAAAGAGGAGAAGATTGAAATCACATTAGAAAACAAAGATTGCCGGTAAATGTACCTCATGGCCTTACTAGCTCAATAGAGAGGAGTAAAAACAAGGAAAAGAGGAGGAAAACTGTGCAAAGGTTGAGAAAGACAAATGTACAATTGATTATTATCAATGGAGTCTTAGACAGAAATCAGTTGAGAGTATTGATAGACTTTGAGCAATAGAGAATTTCTTGTCGTGCTCTATTGCAATAAGGTTGGAGATGGATTTAGAGAAGGATGAGAATGAAAAACAGAGTTACCTAATGGTTAGATAGAGAAGATTGAGTCATTTCCTAGAAAGGTAGCACTCTCTATAAGAGAGTATCAAGAAGAAATTGAGTGGTGAGTGATATCGTTAGCTCATTACAATGTGATCTTATGCATACCATGGATAGAGCACTACAACCCCATGATAGATTGGAGAAGGAAAATAGTGAGAACTAGCAAATTGAAGATATGGAACGACTCCAAAGGCAAGAATTTCCTCTTTATGTCATAGGGATAACAACTATTGATAAGAAAAATAGATGTTTCATGAGTCTAATATAGAAGTCTAGTGTAAAAATTGATGGAAAAATTCCTAAGAAGTTGAAATATGTGGTCAATGAGTTTCAAAATGTCTTTATTAATGATTTACTCTCAAGATTTCCACCAAAAAGGAGAAAATATCATAAAATTGAGATACTTCCTAGGAAGACACCTCCTTGTAACACCTTATATTGACTATCACTCCATGAGTTGGAGGAGTGCAAGGCTCAAATCAAGGACAAAAATTGTCAACAAAAGATACTGCAAAAAGAGTATTTCTAACCTAGCATATCCTCATATGGGGTTCTTATCTTGTTTGTGAAGAAGAAGGATGGTACAATGTGAATGTGCATTGATTACTGGGCCCTAAATCAACAAATGGTGAAGAAGAAATACACATTGCCTTGCATAGATGACCTATTTGATCAACTCAGTGGGATAAAACACTTAAGCAAACTTGATCTACAAAGCAATTATAACCAAATTAAGATTGTGCAGGAAGATATAGGTATGGTTACTTTGAGTACCTTATGATACCATCCGGCTTCACAATGCACTAGCCACTTTTATGAGTTTGATGAATGCCATATTTCTTCCATACTTGGATGTGTTTGTCATTATTTTCCTTAATGACATCTTAGTCTACAATAGGACAATGAAAGACCACAAGCAACATCTACAAGAAGTCCTCCAAATTTTACAATAAAACCAATTGTGTGACAAAATATTAAAGTGCAAGTTTGGCAAGTCTAAAATAGATTACTTGGTGCATACAGTAAGTATAGCAAGTATCAAAGTTTTAATAGATAAAATAAATATCATTGAAAAATGGGGTGCTCTAGAAGATCATACTCAACTCAATAGTTTCTTGGGCCTAACTAGGTTCTATCATTGATCTGTCAAGGACTTCTCCAAGGCCACACAACCTCTAATGGCACTACTTGGCAAGGGAAAGAAGTGAATGTGGAGAACCATATAGGAATAGGTCTTTCAAGAATTGAAAAATGCATTACTACATGCACTAATCTTGAAATGGTATTACCCAAGATGTCCAATCAAGCTAGCTATAGATCCATCAAGCGTTGTCAGAGGAGGAGTGCTACAATTGGGATGGGATCATGGATGGCACCCAGTTGCATATTTCTCTTGAAAGTCATTATTGATAAAGTGCAACTTTCACACCATAGAGTGAGAAGAGCTTGCTATTGTGCTTGCAACCAAGCATTGGAAGTACTATCTAGTCAAGAAGGCATTTGTAGTGGAGATAGACCACAAACTACTAGTCTACCTTGAGACATAGAAAGATCTATCCCATCAATAGGTTTGTTTGATAGACTAGAAAGCAAGAAGCAACTTGTAAATGCATTTATCCAAATACTTATGGTGAACAATCTGGTTGAAGAAGTCAAGATAAACCCAGATTTTTGGCAAGGATTCTTATTGCTACTTAGACTGACCCATAGATTGTAGGAGGTCACTCATCCAAAGGTGTAACCAATACCCAAGGACTCATCTTTTGAGATGGCAAGTTACAGAGCTCAGATGCTCCAGACTCTAAGAACCACCATCTTAGCATAATATCATGATTCCGCCATTGCAGGTCATGTTGGAGTGAACAAGATCTTAGATGCATTCAAATGCCATTATTATTGGCCCAAGATAAGCAAAAATGTAATGAAGTATTTTATATGATTCATGTGTGTCCTACAACCAAGTGCATGATTTCTCCACAATTAGCTCAATTGTATTTAGTTGTGGTCTTTTCTCATCGTGGCTTGTCTCTAGTGCTCATCACCAATTGAGGCTCTGAATTCACTAGTCTATTTTGGAGAACACTCTTTAGTGTCTTCAAAACCAAACTTGCCATATCAATGACATACCTTCCATCCATAAACTAATGGACAAACAAAGTGGGCCAATCTCACTATCAAGGACATGCTTTGGAGGTTCACCTTAGAGAAGCAAGAAAGGTGTGACACCTTATTGCCACTGGTGAAATTTTTCAACAACATCTACATAAGTTACAACATTGTTCCTCATGTATGGAGAACACCCTTTCACACCTTCAAGCTTGGTAAAGATCCACTCAATGTTTACAAAAGCCAATGTTGTCAACACTTTTGTTTCTATGGACCTGTGCTTGGCATGCTCTAAAACAAGGTGTGGAGCATGCCAAGCATAGGTTGTAGATAGCCCAAAAAATAGGCAGATGCACATTGTAAGCACATGGAGTTCAACATTATGGATCAAGGGTAGCTATCAACCAACCTCATGTTAGTTGGTCTTTGTAAGCTTAGACGTTGTTTTATTAGCCCTTTTCCCATCATCCATCAAATTGGTGTAGTGGCCTATCACCTTGAGCTACTACCACACATAAAGATCCATGTAGTGTTCCATATTTCCTTGCTATGCCAATATGAACCCTAAACACCCCACTTTCCCCCCCATACAAGAAGCTCAACCTTGTCCAACACTCATTGATGGCACAAAGGAATATGAGGTCAAACACATTCTCCAAAAATGCATCCATGGTACCTGTCAACCATGTGTGGAATATCTCATACATTGGAAAGAGTACCCATTGTATGAGACAACATGAGAGCCCACAACTAACTTGACCAATGCATCGGTGTTAGTGCAATCTATTGAGCAACAACTTCCAAATGAGGACATTGCACCTTGAAAGGGAAGATGTTTGTAATACCATTAGTGTAAAAGACCAAAACCAAGGAGAGAAATAGGAGAATGGAACCTCACATTGGGACACTTGAATGAGGGAAAACTCCGAATGCCTAGCATGAGCTTCGGCTTTGGTATTTATAGGTAGCATACAAGACCCTTGAAGCTTCTCAAGAAGCTTTCTTGAGCCACTTTCTTGGAGTGCAAGCCAAGTTAACTAGGAAGCTTCTCAAGAAGCTTCCTTCTAGAAGCCGCCTACTTGGCATGCAAGCTAAGCTAGTTAGAAGCTTCTAGAAGCTTCCTTCTAGAAGCTACCTGCTTAGGGCACAAGTTAACTAGTTGGGAAGCTTCCTAAGAAGCTTCTTAGATGCTTCTAGAATATTCTAGGCTATTTTGTCTTATTCTCTACTTTGTAAGCCCGACTAACTTCATTGCTAAACTCCATATTGTTACATATTCCCCCGCCGCTAGTTGGTGACATCCTCATTGCCAGTGAAGGTTTGAATTCCTTGATGGTCATCTGTGCATTTTGGAGGTGGGAAAGAGGTTCCCATGCGGCATCATGAAGGGAATACCCTTTCCAAAGGACCTTGTACTCCGTATGTTGGTGACAGCCTCGTTGAATATGACGACGCGCAAGGATACGATCAACTTCGTACTCCTCATGATCATTGATAGGGACATGCAAAGGAGGAGGTTGGACTCAAGAGGAAAAAGAAGAGGGGTTAGGAACAAAGGGTTTCAACTTGGAAACATGAAAGATAGGATGGATATGCATGCGACAAGGCAAGGCAAGTCGATAAGCAACATGAGAGACAATGTGGGTGATATCAAAGGGTCCTATCCAATTAGGAGCAAGTTTACGAACTTGGGTATCAAGTGGGAGAGGGAGGTTACTAGAGGATAGCATGACTTTATCGCCAACTTCAAAGGTGAGATCATGACGATGGTGGTCCGCATATTGTTTTTGGCGATTCTGAGCAGCAAGGAGGTGAGACTTGGCTTGTTGGAGAGATTGGAATATAGTGGTCAAGAATGTGGAAGTATGAGGAACCTGAGAGGGAGGGGGAGCAAGAAGAGAATCTGGAACAAGCGGATCTTGGCCAAAATTGAGAAAGAAGGGAGAAAATCTAGTGCTTGCCTGTTTGGAATTGTTATAGGCAAATTTTGCAGCTGCAAGACATTCATCCTAGTTGGTATGGTGGACATTGACAAGGCCCGCAACATATCCTCCAATGTATGATTGGCGCGTTCGGTTTGTCCATCAGTTTGAGGATGATAGGCCGTGGACAAAGCAAGCTTGGTGCCAAGTATTTGGAAGAGTGCTTCCCAAAACTTTCCTGTAAATTGAGGATCACGATCGAAGATGAGTACATGTGGCATCCCATGATGCTTGAAGACATTGTCAAAATAGATTTGCACTAAGGTTGGAGCATCCACGGTATCACAGGTTGGTGCCAAGTGGATTTGCTTACTAAGCTTATCCACAAACACCACGATTTTGGTGTGTCCTTGTTTTGTCTTTGGCAAGGATGTGATGAGATCCAAGCTCACATGCTCCCAACAAGCGGATGGAATGGCCAGTGGTTGAAGGAGTGTACTCGGCTTTTGGTTGCTGGCCTTGTTCCATTGGCAACTCTCACATGATTGGACAAAGTCTCGAACATCTTGTGTCATGTTGGGCCACCACCATTGGCGTTGGAGGGTGCCCAAGGTCTTGTCCACTCCCATGTGACCAGCTATTGGTAAATCATGGGCTTCTTGAAGGTGCACAAGTCAAAGATCACCTTTGGCTAGAACATAGATCTGGTCTGCATGGAATAAAAGGCCTTCCTTGAAGGAGAAGGTGTTGTACTCCTTGTCACATGCTGTTAGACAACCATGTACCATTTGGAAGAAGGGATCTCATTGTAGAGCTGATTGAAACTCATTATGAACCTTGGGGTCAATGGACACCGTTGTAATTGCCGCCGTGATGAGAGGAAGAGCCTTCAAATCAGGTTGTTGTGATAGAGCATCAGGGATGACATGGAACTGACCTGGTTTGTACTCAAGTTTGATGTCAAACAATTGGAGTTTCTCTTCCCATCGATGATGCCGACTCTTCATGTGCTCCAAGTGTAAGGTCTGCAACAATGGCTTGTGATCAGTTTGCATGATCATTTGTTTCCCCAAGAGATAATGCCTCCATACCTTGGTGGCATATACCATTGCAAGTTGTTCCCAATCTCAAGCAAAGTAATTTCTTTCAGCTATATTTAGTCGGCAAGACACAAAGGCAATAGGATGTAGTCCATCTGGAAATTCTTCTTGCAACACAGCTCCAATTGCAAAGTTAGAAGCATCAAAATCAACCACACAAGGTAGTTGAGGATCATATGGTTGAAGAATGGGTGTTGAAGACACCATTTGTTTCAACTTCTGGAATGCTCTTCATGCTTGGTGGTCCATTGGAAGCTCGAGTTCTTTCCCAAGAGGTCAGTCAATGGTGCAGCCATGTGAGCATAATAGTGGATGAACCGTTGGTAAAAACTGGCCAATCCATTGAATGCTCGTACTTCTGTAGCATCCTTTGGGATAGGCCAATCAGTAATGGCCTTGATCCTCTCTTCTTCCATCTTGATCCCCTCATATGAAATCTTATGATCCAAGAAGGTAACCTCCTTCTGCCAAAAAGCACACTTTGACCTCTTGCAGTAAAATTTCCACTATTGTAGTCGTCTTAGGACTTCTTGCACATGATTCATGTGTTCTGCCTCTGTCTTACTATAGATTAAGATATCATCTAAGAACACCACCACAGACTGATCCAATAGTCCCTCCAACACCCGATGCATCTGATCCATGAAGACTGCTGGAGCATTAGTGAGTCTGAAAGGTAGAACTCTCCACTCAAAATGTCCATACCTTGTGCGAAAAGCAGTCTTTTGCACGTCCTCGCCTTCAATAGGAATTTGCCAATAGCCGCTAGGAAGATCCAGCTTGGAAAAGTAGCGTGCTCCACTTGGTTGATCAAGTAGGTCATCGATCCGAGGCAAGGGATATGCATTCTTCACAGTTTGCTTGTTGAGTCCACGGTAATCAATACAGAAATGAAGTCCTCCATCCTTCTTTGGAACAAATAGTACCGGTGCTCCCCAAGGAGAGGTACTATGTTGTATGAAATCCTTCTCCAATAACTCTGTAAGTGTTGTTCGCAACTCCTCCTACTCCTTTGGTGAGAGCCGATAGATTGGTCTACTCACAAGAGTACTCCTTGGCAATAACTCGATCTTGAAGGGCATACCTCGATCGGAGGGTAATCCCTTTGGCAGATCATCCGGAAACACATCTGCAAACTCTTGAACTATCTGATCAATCATTGCTTGATGTGGCACTTGGCCCTCCTCAGATTGTTCTTGTGCAATCGGCTTGATCCACACCGCAAATACATACTTATCTTCCTCCAAAGCTTGCTCTATGACTGCTTCATTAACAAAATTCCCTTCTAGGGACTCATCTCTCTTCCAAGCTTGCTCTATGGTTGCCTTCCTGGCAAACTTCCCATCTTGGGACTCATCTCCCTTCCAGATTCACTCTATGGCTACCTTCTTGACAAACTTTCCATCTTGGGACTGACTATTCTTAGGTGTCTTACTCAGAGGTGCCAAACAACCTAATCAGAAATTCCTACCTTGGTGTTGTACTTGAATTTGGTGTCGGGTCCAATCAAATTGAACCTTATGACATTCAAGCCAAGGTAGACCCAGAATGATATCATAGTGTAGAGGTGCCACTACAAACCTCATACACTCCAAATACTCCTTCCCAATCTTGAAGGTAACAGGATGCAAGGTGCAGAATGCAGAACCCTTTCTACCATCCGCCATCATCAAACTACTTCCAATCACTGGCTTGATAGGAATACCCAATTCCTTTGCTACTTGCATAGACATGCAATTCTCTGAACTTCCAGAATCAACCAAAATTCTACAACCCCGATTAGATATCATACCTTGCAAGTGAAGTAGACTTGCATAGGTCGAGCCTTCAATCCCATTGGAACTAATCAAGCTCCCAATAGGCGGCTCGAAATCTCCTACTGGGATTCCTTGTTTCCCTGATCATTCCGCTCCACAACCTCCACTTGGGCAACTTGTTGAGGTCGTCCATTCTTGAGTGGACATTCAGCAATGCGATGCCCCAACTGGCGACAATAAAAACAACCTCCATTTTGTCGTAATCTTTCTTTATCTACCGTGGCAAGTGGTCTTTGTTGGATAACATCAATCTCCATTGGTATTGGTTCTTCCACTTGTGGTACTGGTAGGCTTTGTGTAGGTCGAGGTCGAGACCAAGTTGTCACAACCAAGGAATCAAAACGCTCAGCCAATTGCATGGCTTCTTCTACGTTCTATGGCTCCCGTATGGTCACTTCCAATTTGGTTCGTGACTTCAATCCTTGCACAAATTGATCTAGAACTTCACCTTCTTGGATATATGGAATTTGCATGATGATGTTTTGAAATTGTGTGATGTAGCTTCTCACTAAGCCAATTTGCCTCAACTTTGCCAATTTATCTTGTGCGGCTCGGGTGGCATTTATAGTTTGAAATTGACCAAGTATTGCATCCTTGAATTCTGCCCATGTCCAAATCGGTGTAACAATTTGTCATTCAGCTCTTTCTACTCGGAATTGCCACCAAAGTTTTGTCACGCCATCTAATTGGCTAGAAGCCAAGAATTTGTTTTTGCTCGTCTTGAAGATTGGTGGCTTCAAAGTAACATTCGCAGTCAAACACAAAATTCTCCACTGTGCTTGGAAGATTCTTGCCTTCAAACACCTTGGGTTTCGGAAATCGAATGCAATCTTCTCCATCTCAAACTGGCGCTCTGTCTATCTGTTCTCGTCGTTGTTGGTCTCGTTCATCCAACAATCAAGTAAGATGCTCGATTTGTTGTTGCATTGCAAGGATAACATTCAATATTGCTGCCATCGCTACTACTCTATTCCACTACTCTCAATTTATCTAATTGATTACCACATAGATACAACATGTCCACCGTTCTCCATAAGTTACAACTAGAAGTATCAAGGGTTCCTTTGACACGGTGATCATATGTAGAAAATCTTGCCCAAAGCACGAGGTGATGAATTGTGTGAAACAATGCTTTGGTAATATTTGGACATGAAAGTCCCAATGGTTTGGCGGAAGTGGATTTGGTGGTCCATAAATTCCATCCATCCCATTCCTGCTCTGATACCAATGTAAAAGACCGAAACCGAGGAGAGAAATAGGAGAATGGAACCTCACATTGGGACACTTGAATGAAGGAAAACTCCAAATGCCTAGCATGAGCTTCGGCTTTGGTATTTATAGGTAGCATACAAGACCCTTGAAGCTTCTCAAGAAGCTTCCTTGAGCCGCTTTCTTGGAGTGCAAGCCAAGTTAACTAGGAAGCTTCTCAAGAAGCTTCCTTCTAGAAGCCGCCTACTTGGTGTGCAAGCTAAGCTAGTTAGAAGCTTCTAGAAGCTTCCTTCTAGAAGCTACTTGCTTAGGGTGCAAGTTAACTAGTTGGGAAGCTTCACAAGAAGCTTCTTAGATGCTTCTAGAATATTCTAGGCTATTTTGTCTTATTCTCTACTTTGTAAGCCCGACTAACTTCGTCGCTAAACTCCATATTGTTACAATTAGCTAGAGAGATTATCTAAAGGTGGCATTAGCTTGGTAATATTTTTAGGGATATTATATATGATGGTCTAAGTAGATCAGATAGAGGTATCACCAAAAGAATACTTCCACTAATTGGGCAAGGGCCAAAAACACCTTGACTATTTTAGAGCCAAAATGAATTAAGCCTTGAAAAATAGAAAATTCCTCCCTCCAAGGGATAAGGTGTTGCTTTCCCCTCCCTTTTTGTCTCATTGGGAGCTTTCTAATAGTACCTCATCCATGATGTTCTAAGCTTCTTATAGGAACATTCTTCAAAGATTCCCTTTGGTCAAACTTGTTTAATCAACCAAATAGTACAAGAATTGAAATGTCACCAATCCATGTAGCTAATCTAAGGATGGAGATCATTGATATGTCAAAATTCTACATATTTGATCCAAGGGCCAGCTCCTTTTGAATGGATCCTCTCTGCTATATAATATAGACAAGGTGCTCCTTTTGGGCATAGAAGTATTGAGGAATGAAACCTTGTGTTTCTCTTGTGTTTCTCTTGGGGTTTCTCCTATCCTCATAACATTACACTTAATTCTCATAGTATAATTGTATTAGGGTGTAGGATACATATATACATTATCTATACATGAGAAGTTCCCTTTCAATATTCATTTCTGTCTTACCTTCCTTTTGTGCTCTCTCTCTCTCTCTCTCATGATCCACTAGGAATGGTCTTGGAGTCTTGGTCCAATGCTCATGTTGTTTCACACTTAGGAACCTTCATAGTGATTGAATAGACTAATAATAATAATGTACTCAAGAACCTTCTTGAAATCAAAATGTAGAATAGTTGTTCTAGAAAATTAAGTAACTTAGGTAGGAAGTTGACATAGCTAAGAAGAAAGCTTATGTTTATCTCAATTATAAATATCAAAGCCTCTTGCAATCTTTGATATTTGTAGTTCATTATATTCAATTTTTGACTATCTATTCTCTTTAGTCCTTCTAACTTGTTCTCTTGGATTTTAGCCTTTGATAGTATAAAATTATATTCACATCAAGTATAAATACCAAGGTAAGGAGCAAATTTTTTTAATTGAGGTTCATTAAATTTAATATATAATATTAGTACATGTTTTATCTTTTGTACTCTTGATATATTCTCTTGGATATTTATCTTCTATATTCTTATATCAAATGGTAGCAAATATAAAGTTGAGATATATAATATTAAATGCTAATACTAGGAGCATCACAAAGTTAGGAAACTCTGTCACACCTATAATGAAATTTATGTCAAATATTTATACTAGAAACTGTGTCAAAATATAAATATCTTCAAACTAAATCATAATAAAAAACTACATCAAAGAAGGAAAACCTTGTTTTATACATGTTCCTTGATCAGCTATTTTGCTCCATCATCATTTCTCTATTTTAGAAGTTCAAACTCAGATTAATAAAGTTTAGATTTCACCTACAAAATTATTCTCTTTGTTATATTTCCCTTCTATCTCACTCTATTTTTTCATTTCAATAGCTAATGCAAACCTCAATAAGAGATCTCTATACTTTCCTTGATACTCAATGTATATAATTCATTACTCTCCTACTATAAGTAATGTATTTCAATGAGATAAGGATCTCTGATTTTGATATAATTTAAACTAATTTGCACTAGATATCTTCTTAAAAAGAATGCCTCTTAGGGTAAAGTGAAATAATACAGGTCAATCATTATCCTTCATACTGATTGACAAGGTGTGCATCCCATACATATAATTAATGTACTACTTAAAGCCTCAATTTAAGTCTTTACCAATTACTTGACTAGTCAAGAAATTCATGAGCAAGTCACTACCACTTATTTGAGTAGTTGAAGGTTTCAAAAGTAAGTTTTAAACAATCAATCAACAAAGTACTTGACTAAAGTAGAAACTTGTAGAAAATGAATTTGTCAACAAGTCTTTTAGTCAAAATCCCAAAATAGAAAAAAATATCTAACCTAAATAAGAACTAATTAAAGATGATAAAATAATGTTCATGTAACAAGGTTATAGTTTTTTTTATGTTATAATTAAATTAAAAAACAAAATTAATTTTGTGTGAATGAATACATATAAAATTCCTTTTCTATAATAAGTACTTATAGATTGGTCCAAAAGCTCAATTTAGAAAGGTTTTTTTCTTTCATGTGACTAGTGTGTTTTGTAACTACTAGGTGTCATTCAAATTTAGAATAATGTGATAAGAACCAATTGGTAGTACAAGGACACAAGTGCAAGGTGACTAAAAATGAGATAAAGTGTCACAAAGATGATGTTATATTGTGTTGTATTTGACCTCTTAGATAAAGTCATTCCCAGAAGAGGGTAGTATCACCACTTTTGGTGCATTATAAGAAGAAAAAATCACAAGTAATCATGCTCATTGTGGATTTAATCCAAAGGATTCCTTAACGTAGTTCATTTGTAATGAATGTTACTTTGCGTCATAATTCCCTTCCCTCGCTTTGGCATGACCGGATCTTGGATTACATTGTTGAGACAATCATAGGCATCAAGATCTTTGTTTGGATCATAGAGTTCACATGGTTGTACAAGATCAATAGGGTGGTCACTAAGTCTTACAAGTAGCATCTTAAAATGTGCATACAAAGATGGAGTAGGGTCATCCAAGTGTTCAATCACCATGACAACTATGACTATGAAATAACATTCTATCCTTCTTAGAAGACATGACCTCACAAGAGTCATGACCAAATCATGCTGCTTATTCTACAATTTTGTGTTATTGTATGATACTCAAGACATTTGGTGATCTATCAATGTATCATCCTTGACCTTTGTAGAGCACCTAAAGATGAAAATTATAGTTCTACACAAATACTTCCCTTCATTCAAGTGCTTTGGATTTTCTATCAAAATTCCTCACTTCTACTCCATCAAGCACAAAATCATCCATACAAGGCAAAGACTAAAACATATACTCCAAGAAGATTATTTTGATGGTACAAACTTCATTTACTATAGAAGAAATATGAACCAAATGAACCTAATGAACTTTGGGCCTAAGCATTTTATACATTCATACTTAGCCACCAAAGAAATCCAATGGCTACAATGTAGTGGAAATCTTCTAATTACCTCTAAGGTGCTAAGTACCAATCACATCTTATCTACTTATCCTATCCCAATATAATCTTAAGTAGGCATGGACCTCATGGTACAACCACCTTAGGCTCTTGAGTTATCATCTATCTTTATTATGTTGGATGATAGGCTAACACAAGATCTTTTTATCGTAGTCTAACTAGTTACATACAAAGTATGTATTGATACAATGAGTCTTGGGCTACAAGTACTAGAACAAAAACATCCTAACTACAAGGTTGTCGTAGTTATTTTGTATGAAGTTGATTGGTGCTTGTTTTGTATGAAGTCCTTTGAAGTATCAATTGCACGTGTAGTATGCTTGTCTTGTATGACGTTGTTACTTGTTTGCTTCACTCTTTAGAGGTACTTGCAATGAACTACCTTCTTTTTTACATAGATGGATGATCTCTACAAAATGTAACCTCCAATAGCTTGTACAAAATTGATCATTGTTTCTTGGAACTTGATCATGGAGTGGGCTTGTAGCTTGACCGCCAATGCCTTGAGCTGGTCATTTACATAAACCTTCCTTTTTATCATATCAATTTGCATCCTGAGGTCCTTCAACTTTGTATGTTATGGGTGTTTAGCTACAATTTTTTCCAATTGTTTGAGGAATTGAGTGGTAGTAATTTGTTGCCTTATTTTTGCAAGTCATCCCATCCATCTGCTCTCACTTTGTCACAAACCTTTATCTTCAACTCATCTTTTTTCTTTCATTGTTGCTTTAGGCTCAAAGTGAGCTCGTGGATATGAAGGTCTGCAATCCACTTCAGATTCTTGTAGCAAGCTTTTGCGGCAAAGGTCTTTGTGTTGGTCTCCTCCAATTCTATTTGTAGTGTTGTCACCTATTTGGTACATGCTCATATTTGGTCTTTATGTTGGGCTTGTTTTTAGAGACTTTGATGTTGAGGGTGGTGATATATGCTTGCAAGCATCATTGTATCACCTTGTGTTGCTCCCATCATGCCAATTCTTCTTCTAAAATTTCTCCAACTTACAATATTTTTCTTTGCAATCTTTTACTTCTTCCTCGAGCTCTTGCTTGACTTGGTCAAGCTCACTACAAAGTAGGGCCTTATCTTTTGTGGTCATTTGGGCAAGCTTATGCATGTGTTGTACAAGTGTTGTTTGGTCATTAGTACTAGGATCTAGTTCATGGTAGAATGATATGAATTCCTTTGGGACCTGCATTGTTGGTGTGACCATGTTGATAATGTATTTTTCCATCTATCACAAGAGAGAGTTGCTTTTGCATTTCATATGTTATAAAATGTCTTCTATTGTGTTGGTCTTCTTTCTTTAATCTTTGTTTGGTGGCCACTAATTAAAAGGCTGATCTTGATGATCTTTCTCCCTCTCTTTGTGTGTTGTGACCATATCATCAGCCTCTTCTACCTATTGTATAGTTGTCCTCCCTTGGATTTTTCCTCCTTCATCTTGAAGGCCTTTGCTACCATGGGTGATTCTTTGTCCAGACGGCGTTCTTGCTCAATAGGCATGTGTTAGGATGACCTAGCCTTGTTATTGTCAACACATAGGAAAAGTTTAAGAATGCTAAATGCCTCCTTTGACCCTTGCTTTGGTTCAAAATGAGGAACTTCATTGAAGGTTGGTGGTTGTGTTTGTTGGCAATTTCTTCAATTTGGAAATAAGAATTTCTTCATCTTCTTCCATTATCATTTCCCTTTGTTTGGAGACTTTCCCATATCCTCTTTTCATTGGCTGTCTAGATAGATTGCAGTTCATCATTTAGATCTCCTACATTCACCTCATCTTAGATCATAGGTGACAAAATACAAGTGAACAAATTGTCACTTTATTATCCCTTCTTGTACCTCAAAACAACCTTCTCTTGTTCAGAATTAATGTGTGATCTGCTTTTTCCATAACTTCATCATTGCCTTTGTTTTTGCCTCACCTTCCACTATCTCTTGAGGATACATTGATTATTTGGGTGGTCTTTTTTAGCTTCTTGGAGGCTTGAAATTTAGGTCATGTTACTTGCACCTTCTTAAAACCATTTCATCATGTTGTAGGACTTGTGTATTGGTACAAACTTCTACAAATGATCATACTCCTTTTTTTCTTTGTATTATTTTATTCTTTCCTTAGGTAGATTGGGATGCACACTGAACTATGCTAGATAGTAGAATTGGCCAGAGTAGTTTGCCTTCTCTTCTTCTGTAAGAAGATCCATTCTTATGTAGAGATGCGAAAGAAAAGGTTATGATTGTAGGTCCTCCTTTGGTCATGTCTTCAAGTAGCTCATTGACACATTCTCAAAAAATCTGTATATGACTTAGAAGTTTCCCATTGTGTAGAAGTTGGAAGAAAATTATTTGGTTCAGGTTTGCATATGCTATTCATTTTGACCTAAAGAGTTTCATGATTGTTCTTGTGATGACTTGTCGAGCAAGATCTTTGAGGTTGTTAATTTGGTATCTATTTTTTGGTTTCCTATCATCAGCAAATGAGTCACATATTCTTACCTTGAGACTCTTACTTGGATGATCATTGCAGATTCTCTATGTATATTTGGCCAAAGGGCAAGCACTTGTGTCCCAACACTTGTTGTCAATGGTCCTTGGGTCCATAAGATAGGATTTCCTCTCAAGGTTTTTTCACTCATATGGGTGTTACTTTGTATTTCCTCTAGTATAGATATGTCTAATATACTCCAATCCCAAAGCAAGACCTCTAGATTTCTACTTCTTAGGTAATCAGATCAATAGTATAGGCCACATTCAAACATTTCAGGCAATTTTCTAATGATCTAGAGGATTTCCTATTGTTCTTCTTGCCTCTCTCCTCTAGTACCATGTCTATACTTGTTTGTTGCACACTATCACGTGGAGCTACCCCACCTACAAACACTCTCTCACTCAAAATCTCAAGTTTTTCACTCTATCAACAAAAACAAATGACTTCAAGGGTGTGGATGAACTAAACTCCTATATGGCCAAACTTTGAGAAAGTGAAAAAAGAATTGTAAAAGTTCTTCCTTGTAGGATGTGTACACTATTTTAAAGTTTTGTAAAATTTGTCCATCCTTTGGCAATTGTGGCGGTGGATGAAAGGTCACGATCATGTCTTGTAACAATATGGAGTTAGTAGATGAGTTAGTAGAGGCTAACAAGTTAGCAAAATTGCTAAATTAGCCAAGTAGTCCAAGAATGTTCTAGAAGAATCGAGGAAACTTCTTGGTATATCCCGTGTATTGAGTAATGTGTATGCCAAGTAGGTAGTTTCTAGAAGAGAGCTTCTTAGGAAGCTTCCTAGCTAGCTTGGGATGCATGCCAAGTAAGTGGCTCCTAGGAGGAAGCTCTGTTGGAAGCTTTGTACGTAGCTTAGCTTGTACTCCAAGAAGGCAACTTCTAGTAAGAAGCTCCTTGGGAAATTTCCAAGAGCCTTGTAAATTTACTATAAATACCAAAACCCAAGCTCATACTAGGCATTCGTATAGTTTCCCTCATTCAAGAGTCATAGGTGAATAGTCTTCCATTATGGTCTTCTGATCCCCTATTCTCTCCTCAAGCTTTTACATATCCCAAACGTTTGTCACTTGGTGCCAAACAGTTAGAAGTTCATTGTTTGGTAGTACCTTCCTGCAGGGTGCATGAGAATTGGAGGCATGCTGATTGACAATGGAATTTTGTAACAACACATAGTGTGTCATGTTTGTATTCCACAAGTACTTCGTTCATCTTTTTGATATTTTTGTAATAATAAGGGATCTACTAGGTCACCTTATGAAATCCCAATCCTTGTCCTCTTGAACTTGGTTGTAGTTATCATATGAGGGATTTATGCCTCCATTGTAGTAGCCTATTTAGACTTTGTCTTGTCTTCCTTACTTCATGAGGTATTCTTTTAACAATTAACACTAATTTTTTAGTCTTTGTTCCAACCTTTTGCATTACTTCATATTGAACCTGCTAACATAATAACAAAATGAAATTTTGCTCAAGTGAAGCAAAGGTGGATTGCCACTTGTTCATTTAAATAAGTAATAAATTATTTGAAATAGAAAAAGTAGATCTCATAGAATAGACCTCATTCTTTGAAATTATGATAGATATATTTTTCTATCTCAATTAATTATTTTGTACACATGAGCATAAGATAATAGGTTTTTCATTTTATTGTATTTTTGGTGCAAGGTTTCATTCAATTATGACATGACCATAATTGTTAAAATAATAAGATAGAATTAGATTAATGTATTATAATACTATATTATGGAAGGTACTACATTACATTGAAACATTTGTTATTACTAATGTGCTTTAGAGAAATATTCTTAATATGCTTTAGAGAAATATGTTATCATTTAAGGGTTTGATATACTTGGTTTAGTTAAGTAAAGGGAGAAAATTAAATAATGAAAAGATTCTAAGTAAGGACAATGGTACAAATATTACAATTCAAGTCTAGAAAAAACACTAATTTTAGTGCTCCTATCAAGTATAATATTGAATGGAGGTTATCTTATGAAACTTGATTTCAGTTGTAATTAATATGGCATTAAAAAATGTAAAGATTGCAATCCATCATTATATTGGAGGTTAAATTTACAGTGCAATTCATATTTCTTACTTATGGAGTTTCAAGATTAAATATTTTGAAACTTTGAGATTTAGTTTCATGATCTTTTTGATTTATCATGCACTTCAAACTCACTCTAGTAACTTCAAAGGAGATTTAATTCTACTATACACTTTAAAATTTTTACTTTATTACATAATAAAAACACTCCCATCATAATTGCAAGCTAACTCTTGATTTAAATGACTATTCTTGCTTGAAGAGACATAAGCTTATAAGGCTAATTTGAAATCAAAAACTTTGTCAAGAAGACTACATACCATAGCCAGAAGAAAGTATATATAGTACATGGTAAGGAGCCAGGTTGGAAAATACACCTCCACCTAATAGAGGCATCAAATTTAGTCACTAAGATACATATTCATAATTCATAATTTGAATAATGTATACATAATTTGGCTTGATGGTCTATAGCTTCTTCCCAACTCTTTTGTAATTGTTTGCACCTCTTTTCTGCCCATTTCTCTCTATTAATAAAGAGCCTTACTTATGCACCATGTGTGCATTTTGCAATACAAACATAGATATTTTATCAACATGTCTCTAAAATTCCTATTTCTCAACCACCACATGAGATCTCATATCCCACTCTTGAAGCTATAGAGGAAGCTATGCAACCCTTTGCATTGCAACAATGCTGAATTGCTTAATTTCACCACTTTAAAAGAAAATAAAAGGTAAATTGTGCAAATTTTAGCTTATTTGCTTTCACAAAAGGATTTATTAGAATAATTTCTCATACTTGACAAAGGAAACATGAAAGAAAAAGACTAGTTCTCCTTGTATACAATGTCTTTGGTTAGTGATTATCCAACATTGCTTTCCTAAAATTGACAGCAAAGAATGGGGAGTGATTGTAGAAAAGAGTGCACACAATCATCCTTTTGTTGCCAATATATATATATATATATATATATATATATATATATATATATATATCCCATTGCCTTTTGAGAGTAATAACTCCCAAAAATATTGCAAAATTTCAAGAAGTCAAAGGCAGATGCAGTTCTAAAGACCATATTGATAACTCTTTGCTTACAAAACCTAAATAACTAGATCAATGCTCAAGATATTTACAACATAAAAAAAAGGATGCATTTGAGCTGATTACATGGCCAAACAACCATTGAAGCATTTGTTAATATCTTACAAGAAGAACAAGTATTGCATGTCTATGGTAGAGATGCTAAAGGAAGGTTGATTCATCTCCTTTTTGCACTAATATCTACCATTGAGTTGGCCAAGACGTTTCTAAAGGTCCTTTTGAGTTGGTTGATATGAGATCAATATATATACTATCTTCTAAATAAGTAGATGTAGTCAATTGCATTTGCTCCTCCAAATTGGTTAATGTAAGTCTTGACACGTTGTTATCTTCCTTTGTTGCAAGAATCAATAGTTCAAAGTTTTGGTCTTAATTCATCCACAATAGGTATAGAAGGCTCAAAGAGATAGGAGACCATGATGATGACAACAAACAAACAAAGGCAAAATTGCAACATCTAAATATCTATGTCATCTCCTTGCTTTCCTTGTAGACCTAAAACCGTCCAACAAAGAAACATGAGTCATATTGCTTCATATGGCTCCTCTGCATAGATCTATTTCCCATCTATGCTCTACCTTCACGATTTTCATCTACACTACTATGCTTATATTATTTTTCGGAATGGTTGAGCATTAATATCTAGGGGTTTTGTTGATTTGTGCCATATCCTTGCTTTGCTTGTACAACTTAAACAGTCCAATAAAGAAACATGAGTCCTATCTCTTCTTTTGGTTCCTTTGAATAGACTTATTTCTAGTCTATGCTTGAACTTCATGATGGTAGTCTACACCGCCATGCTTATATTATCTTTAAGAATTGTTGAACATCAAGATCTAGGGGTTCCATGCAATGTATTCACAACTAGAATTGGGACTCAATCCCAATTCTAGTTGCTTACTAGCATAATCTAAAAAGATTATGCTAGCAAGGAAACTCTTAATGTTATCTAGAATTAATTTCATTATGAGCATAATTTAATTTGACTATAAGCACAATCTAATTGAGTCTCATCCTTTTAGATCAAAATACCTCTTCTACATATAGTTGGTGCAACATTGGAAAATGTATTGTTCTCCATTGCCATTGTTTTCATCAATGCAAAAATAGAGGAAGACTACTTACGTGCTCTTGTTCATATTTTGAAATCTTTCTTGTATTTCATCTTCCTCAAGTTCTGGTTATGGAGTATTAGCTTGCTTTAATGAACACAACTAGAAGAGTGTTCCTCCTCTCAAATACACTACTTTATCATTGGCACGTTGAGAAGAACATCCTTGCCAATCTCAAGAAATGGTGCTACACTAATAAAGAATTTGCAGCGTTCCAACTCTAATGATTGTCTCTTGTATTGGTATTCAACAAAAACACCTTTGAGCACCAATGGAACCAATTTTGCAAGAAATATTCTAATACTGGCCAAGTTATTTCCTACCTCATTAATACTTAGATGCTTCAAAAGACTCCCTTTCCACTCCCTTGGACAAAAGAGATCATACACTTTAGGCATTTCTTATGTCTCATGTTGAGGGAAAATATTCTTCCAAAAAAGGATGGACCAATGTTTGTATTGGTGATTTGAAGGATGTGCATGAGAAGCTTTGCTTGTTGGTGGCTCACCAAGAAAGAAGCATTCGTCAATTGTTAGCTTATGATGCAACAAGTAGACTTCTCTTCCTTTCTCACAACATATGGAGAGAAGTTTATAGGAAGATATCACACTATGCTTTGTGCAAAAATATATAACAACTTGATAATGCAAAGCATCCTGACAATACATCTATGCCATGTACAAATATATTCAAGAAAACCATGGGGCCGTCATGTACCCATATATTGAAGTATTTACTAGATCAAAATTGATGTCTTTTTCTTGAGCACTTTGATCAGCATTGGAAGCTGAAGAAGCACCTTATTGAGGCTAAAGACATTGGTCTATGGCGTTTGGTAATATGTTGAGTCAAATCAAACACCATTATCAAGAATTATTGCCGCATTAGCAATATCGGTTGGAGTAACAAGTGGAAATGCTTTCACAAGCTTCTTCAACTTGCCCAAGATTCCTTAGGTGTGAGTACTTGTGGACACCCCCAATATGGTAGTAATGGTGTTGTTTGCCGGCATTACCACTAGGGATCCATTTGCTTCTGAGATTGTGTAAGTTTAACCTAGAAGCAAGGGATGCTGCATTTGCAAATAGTTTGATTATAACAAGAAGACTTATAGGAATCCAAGTAGGGATAAGCTAACTAGATATAGTCAGTATAGAAGGTCTATATCTGTATTGCAAAATGCACTAACGGTGCACATGGAAGCAAAATACATGAACGGTGCCCTTTATGATAAAAGAATAAGACGTATGGCTAAATATAATATCGGGATATCCCAGCCAAAACCAGAAAGTGTCCCCCAACCGGTTCCCTATGATAAATATGATCTTGTAGTGTTAACTATCTCATCAGCATAGCATAGCTATTAATTATCTTCCCAGCTAATAAACTCCATGGGCAGCGACACTCCTAGAAGAACTCGTGTTTATCCTAGAAGGTGCATGATTTTGAGACATGTGACTCGGAATGGCGGGTCCAGATGTCATAACACACGGGCCGCAAATGACGGGATAGAGCCACGTTTAACTTGGGTGTTGTCAATGTGGGTGGGGGTGGAAGTTCTGCTGTCGGAAGTTGCAAAAGATACGGGTGCATCATTGGGTTGGATTGGGCTGAAGAGAAGAACGAAAAACGGAGAAGTGGTAACACCGATTGGTATCAGCCGCTGCGATCGGGCGCAACATTACTTTACGGCTTCTACTGATGCTGCTGCTGCTGCTGCAGAATTCGGTTGATTTGGCGAATTGGCGTGACATATTCTCGTGCAGCCAATTTGATTTGGATTCGGGATTTTGGAGAGGGAGAGAGAGAGCCGCTGTTTGGGGCGAGTAGAAGAGGTCAGTGCTGGTTTCATGAGATGTTGATTGCAGTTAAGTGATTTAATGGTTAACTTTTTGTTTTGGCGATTGGTCTCGGATGATGGTCAGGTTTGAGTTTTTTCTGATGGGGAATTCTTCTTGAATCTTTTGCATGTTCACCTGAAATTAAGGCGTTTTGGATGAATTTCGGCGCGAGTGTTGCGTCGCAATTGTGTTCGCATATTCTATTCCTTTCCGCAGACTCCGTATCACTATGATGGCAGGACTCTGTTTAAAAAACTGTACTGTCTAGATATTGTAAATTGAAATAGACTACTGGACCTCTTTTGAATGTAGTTCTGTGTAGTCTAATCCTTATATGGTGTTAGAACAAGAAGTACTAAAATGCTCTTTCAGATTTCGACACATCTGGCTTGAAGTTGGACATTATTTGTTTGATTGATCGCTCTGCTGGTCGTTTCCTCTTGCTCTGCAGTTAAGGTACCGCTTCTGATGGACACCTTCAGGTTGTGGTTTGAGCAGTTACAGAGGGATAATTCAGTCCGTGTTTGCACAACTGCGCAAGTGCAGGGAGTTCGGCTGATCTGAATTTTCCATCGATGACCAAAGGAAATGAGCTGGCGTAGTGGCTGGCTGGTCAAGAAACAACTGGAGTTGCGTAGGCGACCGTTTCTTTAAATTTCGCAGAGTCTATCTGAATAATATGTCGAACGACCGTCATTTTCCGAATACATTAGCGGATTATAAACCCCTGCCGCGCAATCAAGACGATCTGCCTGAGTCTCAGTCAATTGGACCCTTAGCTGCCTTTGCATCGACAGCAGCAGACGATGTTGGAGTGAAAGTCCCCCCTTCATTCCGCGAGCGCCTGTTTCCATCTCCAGAACTCTTTTTAAAGGCAGCACTTGAATTAAGAAACGAGGTTCGATTTTGGCTTTGCCTCAAAGTTAATGGATGTAGTGTATCATGCCGTAGCTATACTCCAGGAAATCAATTACAAACTCGAATTTACCTCTCTGGTATCCTAGTATCAACCGTAAGTCTGTTAGCTTCTAGTCCATATCTGTTTTGTTTTAATTCTTGGAATCGCGCTCAGATGTACCAATTCTGGTGAGGGAGAGGAGCTACAAGCACGGCATGCATGTACAGTCTCACATGGCTGTCAGGTTCCTAGTTAGAACACAGTGGTCTCGTACGACGGTCATGTCCTGAATCATATTCGGATATATGCAACAGGTTGTCCAGTCTACATGGAGGCGAAATGGTCCACGAGTGAACGATCCCACTATGTATGTGGGAGTTTTGGGAACAGCGTATTTGTGCTTGAAGGTGTATCTGGCCACTGGAAGTGACGATGATCTTGTTCAATGTCTGGATATCGTGGATGCCTGTAGTGCCGCAGCTCAGACCATGAGACCGTAAGGGTTCCATTCTGCTTGGATGCGCTTAAATTTAAGTTGTTGATCAGCCATAAATTTAGTAAAAAGCATCTGGTGGCAGCAGAAGTTAGTTCACTGTAGGTTATCTCTCTGATCTTCTTTCATAACAGACTTCTTGCACCGTATTGATCAGTGCATGAGGTAAACCTCGTACAGTAGCGAATCTCCAGTCTCCACCTTCTCGCTCATGAGAATCCACACACTAGTAGCTGTACCAGGACACTCTTTAAGTGGAGCCTATTGATAATTTCCTTATTCCGATGGTTTTGAATCTTCTTTTAGTTCCTTCATTTTCTCGAGATTAGGGTTCCAGAGTGTAAACTTGAACAATTGAAGTACTTGTGCAGATATGTAACATTTTTATGCGGACAGCCAGGAATATATGCCCTGGGAGCTGTTGCTGCCAACTACAAGGGAGATAAGAAACGATTGAATCATTATTTGAGTCTCTTTGACGAGGCAAGTGTCAAATGAGTTGCATTCTGCACTTATTGTCCGACTCTACCAGGATGACTTATTTTGGAGGGACACCATAGAGGTTGCGTTCTGGTCGTGGGAGTTCCAAGTTATTACGCATTGGACTGGAAGGTAGCAAATAGATCCAATATGAATTTCCTGTCCATCTAAGGCAAGGGACCTTGTCTTTTTCTCTCAACAAACGCTCAGTACGGCTGGAATCAAAATCTGTAAAATTTTAACTCGTTTAAGTCGTCCTAGAACTGGTCGTCCACATTCTGGATCGTTGAGATAGTAATTTGATGTCCTCCAATTTGATGTCCTCCTTCGGTGCAGGTTTCAAATGAAAGAGCTCTTGCAGTTGGCCCAGCAGAAGGTGGGCTTGGAATGCCTTATGAACTTTTATATGGACGAGCAGGTTTCCTCTGGGCAGCGTTGTTCATAAATAAGCACATTGGCGAGGAGACTGTTCCTTGGACCACGACAGTGAGTGATTCGCAAGCAACGTTTTTGCTTGTTTATATGCTTCAATGTCAATACCTAGGTGATTAAATGTGAACCTTAAGTTGTCCCAGATTTTGCTGAGAATGACAGTGTCGATGGTGAAACGAACTATTGCAGGGACCTATTGTAGATGCAGTCATACAAGCAGGACGGGCTGGAGCTTCTCAAACAAAATGTCCTTTGATGTATCAATGGCATGGCACACGCTATTGGGGTGCAGCTCATGGTCTTGCAGGTATCATGCATGTGCTTCTTCATTACCCCTTAAATGAAGAACCTGCAGAAGAAGTGAAAGGAGTCTTACGATACATGATCAAGAACCGTTTCTTAAGAGGAAATTATCCATCAAGTGAAGGCAACAACAGAGATAGACTTGTCCACTGGTGCCATGGTGCTCCGGGGGTAGCTATGACCCTATGCAAAGCTGCAGAGGTAGTTTTCCTTTCTCACTCTTCGAATCATGACTTGGGAGGATCATATAGTTGATGTAGTAGAGCATGGAGTATGGCCAGAAGGATCATAAGTGAGTAACTTCCAGGACTCGCACTGCCGATTTACGAGTTGAGCAATGTATATCAGAATGCCCGAGATTCTCGTCTTTCTTCCTCCAATTGTCCTTTGAGTCCTCCACATTGGTCCTATTAACTCAAAAAACGCCGCTAATAAACTGAAAAGTTTCAATGAGGTCATCATCTGTCTGTCTTTTTCTGAAAGTGGCCGTAATGGCAGGTTTTCCCTGAAGAAGAAGAATTTCGACTGGCTGCTTTAGACGCTGGTGATGTCGTTTGGGAGCGGGGTCTGTTACGTCGCATAGGACTGTGTCACGGGGTAAGCGGGAATGCATATGTTTTCCTTGCACTGCACCGCCTGTTCGGAGGCAAGAAGCACCTGCATCGAGCAAAAATGTTCGCAGGATTTCTTCATGACAGAGCATTTTCTCTCATTTCGACTGGAGAAATGCATGGGGGTGACCATCCACATTCATTGTTTGAAGGATTGGCAGGGACTGCTTGTCTTTGGCTGGATGTTGCAAATCCTGGAAGCTCTAAGTTCCCAGGGTATGAACTCTAATGTACATTTGAAGATAAACTGTATTTTTACCGAGGAACCGCGCATACGAAGGTAGCTCGAGAGCAAACTAATATGAAGCAATTTTCCGCAAATCTTAGAAAGGAATGGACCCCACTCTGCTTCAGCTGAAAGCTTGAAGAATTGTACTTTTCGTTTTGCTTAATCGTCATGTACTTGAATATCCTAGGGACTTCACACCTACTTGGTGCAGCTATGGGAATGATGTTGCTTCTGAGGTATCCCGAAGCAATTGGAGGCTAGAATGCCCCTGTCGACTGCCTGATGGAAAACCTCAATGCTAGGTCAATTGCAAGCCCTTTCTCTCAAATACCTCGGGGAGATAAATTTTCCCATTCTTCTTGTTGGTTTATGCGGTCCGCCTTTCCTCCTTGAATACCTTCTGGAGATGAATCTTCCAATTCTTCTTGTTATCCTATGAGGTTCGCCTTTCCTCCTTTAATACCTTCTGCAGGTAAATCTTCCCGTTTTTCTTCTTATCTTACGCGGTTCACCTGTCCTCCTTAAGATAATAACGTATTTGAGAAATATCTCCTCACAAACCTGGCGGTTGAGGATTGATAGCATTTATAAACTGACGGTTAAAACTTGATAACATTTCAAAATGCCTGTGAAATTCTCATTGGGAACTTACGGACAGTATCACTGCCAGTCATATCGTCCTCTGTTGAGTAAAACTATCAATTATATTAAATTAAAATATAATGAAGGTTTAATTAGAATAAATTAAATTAAATTAAATTAAAATTTGGGGTATCTTATTTTTTTACCCTCCAGTAGTACTAATATAATTTAACTCGATTTATATAAAAATTTAGACGTATTATTCACGATGTTGACACCGAGTATATACTTTCATAGAATGTTTTCCTCATAATATCAGTTTGAATAATATATAATTTTCACTCTAAGATATATCCTTTAATTTGCAATTTTCATATTAGAGAGCTCATTATGATGGAGATATACCATCAAGGTCCGAAGGGGCAGCAAAATACCCAGAAGTCCAATTATGATTTGAGCACGCTTATTGAGAAAGGAAATTAGGAGATAATCAGATGCCTAAATATGATAGGAAAAACTGATCTTTTTGGAAGAGACTTTTCTATCTCTACTCAAATTTTTTATAAATACTATTATACATGAGATGAACACAACCTATAGAATATAACAAAGGGAAAAAAGGTTATATCATACAAGGGGCAAAAGAGACCGACAAATCAACGAGGAGATGTCATCAAGCCCCCATAACAAGACCCTAAATCCGAGTAACCAAACCTTAAAAACCATGCTAAACGAAATGCCGAAGTAGATGACAACGATTCTCTTTATTCTATAATATATCTCATGTATCCAACAAACGGGATGATATATCCCAGATTCAGGTTAGTTATATTATGTTGCATTCCTTTGTAAACTTAATTCTTTGGAAAGTTATGATGTGATAAAGACTTCATGTCAAAAATATGAAATGAGAGGCTTGGAAAATGGTTGAAGTTGCTTTCTTATTCAAAGAATCTGGAACTCACTCTCGAAGGAGACGATGAAGATAATAATGAAAAAGAAGATACTAAAACATCCACATTGCTAAGGGTACAAAACTATCGGATGATTATTTTGGTACATTTTGGATGGTGCTTGTCTACGGTAGCAATAGTCTTTGCCGACTCGGACTCTTGTATTATAAGTGAGCAACCACTATATCAAAAATTTACTCTCAATATCTTGGAGCTTGGACTTAGCATATCCACCAAATATTCAATCTATATTAAAGAAACTTGTAGATTACAAATTCTATACTAATTTGTATCTTATGATGTTCTGGACTCTCCACCCAAAGCATATGGTAAAATATACACAATTTGGATTTAGTTTCCACAAGCAAAATAGTGTAATAGGCCCAAAAGTGCAAGAGATTGTAAACGAAAGCATCGGAAAAAAAACACTATCATGAATTTCATGGAAGAATGTAAATCCTCCATCAAAAGAGAAGCATAGAGGTAAGCTATGAAACTGCATAAGAAAGAATAGTAACTCTGTTATAAGTAGCCAAATAAGTAACGATGTTAATAGATATATGAGAGTGCATATACTCATTGAGAATTTGAATCGTCTTAAAGTCAAGGGATAAAATAATACAAATGTAGGTAGTGCCTTAGGAATAGAGATAGATAATAAGTCTTGAGCAAAGAAAAGATATTACTAAAAATAAAATTTCCTTGAATTTACCATGATACTAGATACCATGAGATATCTTCTTGGACGACCATCCTACCTGGATGGCAGTTTATACATTATTGAGACAACCATCTAATCTCAATGGATGGTTGAGTCAATGATGATTTCATGCTAATAATTTCTTATAATCCAAAGAGCTAACCATAAAAAAATTTGTGAGATAAATATACTAAAATGATTATCAAAGTCGCAAGCAAACCGTACGTGAGACTTACTATAGGTAGATAATGGGGTAGATCTCATAGGTCTTTTTGAGAATGCATGAAGGTAAGGGGAAGAGAGATACTGAACTAAAAAGCTTGTGGTAAGAAGGAGTACTGGACCAGAAGCAATACATTAATAAAAGCATAAACAGATGAAGAAAATAATTTTCAGCACATGTATAGGTGCTCAAAAACTAAATATTACAACACTCTTATTTAGAAAGTATGATTACTTGAGCTATATCATATAATTTTTACTTATTATAATATAATATGAAATAGACCAAACTTCCATAGAGCAAGTTAGGAGGATAGAGAAGAATATAGGGACCAAAAATTAAGTAAAAAATACTAGGAATCCTGGAATGACCTAAGATAGTGTTATCTATAATTGAGATAGGTAGAAGCTTGATTCCTAAAGAAATTGAGTATTAACTTCTTAGTTAAGTTACCTAATTCATAAGAAAGTTCAACAGTTTAAAACCAAAGTCTACAGGAAGGCTCCCGATACCTTAAGAGCATGAAATGTTTTAATACCTTTTAAAGTATATCTAAAAATATATACGATATTCAAGCATAATTTTTTTTCTAAATTATTGTGGTAGATTCCTATAATTCTACAAATTCCTCTTATGCTAATAAATTACATCTCTGTCTTGTCTTGAAATTTTGGATGGCTTCTTAAGTATTATTAATATGATGAAAGGATTTCCATATAATATTAAGAGGTTGTAATTTTTTCAGAAAATTGTAATTTATATGTTGGTCACCACTATGATTAACAACATGCTTAGACAAGATCCAATCAACTTTGTGCTCCTTAAGATACTCATTGTGGTAGGAAGCAAGAAGTTGAAATTCTTTAGAAAAGAGAAAATAGATAGGAATAAAATATCTCAATTTGCAATTATGGAAGATAAGATGAATCTCATATGATAAGGAAGATTAAGTTAATAAGAAATGGGATAAAAAGGAGAGTAGCAAATCAATTAAGATCAAGTAGGAGCAAGTTTAGAGACTTTACGACCAAAATGTAAGGAAAGATTATAACTAGAAAGCATAATTTTGTCCTCTAAAGAAAAGGTAAATCTTGGAATAGGTATCCATGTTAAGATTTTGATAGTTTTGACCCATGTCAAAGTGAGAAAAGTGAGAGTTTGGTTTTTGAAAAGGAGAAAGAAAGGTGGGGAGAAAAGGAGAAGGAATAGTGAAAATAAAAGGTAAAGGTGTAATGTAATATTGCAAGGATAGTAGGGAAACACAGACGTACAAACACAAGTTTCACACTCAAATTCCGGTGCCCCAAAGGAGCACCTTCTCTTTATTATATAGACAAAGAGGATTTCCTCCAAGGAAGCTCCACCATAGGATTAGGCACATAGATAGGTGACATTTCAGCAAGCTCCACCCTTGGATTACTTACTTGGATGGGTGACATGTTGGTCATGGTCCTATCTGGTTGGTCAAACAAGCTTTGACTAGAGGGAATCTTTTAGGGAATCTTCCTCTAGAATCTCAGAATCACGTGGGTGAGATACCATTGGAAAGCTCCTAACAAGACAAATAAGGAGGGAGGTAAGGCCAATGTCTCCTCCATTGGGAGGTGGGGGGGGGGAAGGAATGTACACATTTTTGAGGCCTAATTCATCCGTTTAGGCTTCCAAAATTGCCTTCAAAGATTTTAGGTATATTTTGATTTCTACTCTATTAGTAGAAGTCCCCCTTTGGCGATACCCCTTTCTGATCTATTTAGTCCATCATGTGTAACATCTTTCCAGATGTTACCAAACCAATTCTCACCTTTAAATCATATGTCTAGCTATTTGTAATACTCCGAGGATAGGAGACCTGAAGAGAAAGACACCATGGGAAACACACACTTTCACACTCAAACTCCGATGCCCCAAAGGAGCACCTTCTCTTTATTATATAGGTAAAGCGGATCTCCTCCAATGAAGCTCCACCATAGGATTAGGTACATAGATTGTGACATGTCAGCAAGCTCCACCCTTAGATTACTTACTTGGATGGGCGACATGTCGGTCCTGGTCCTATCTGGTTGGTCAAACAAGCTTTGACCGGAGGGAATCTTTTAGAGAATCTTCTTGTAGGAATCTCAAAATAACGTGGGTGAGGTACCGTTGGAAAACTCTCGATGAGACAAAGCAGGGGGGAGGGAAGGCCAAACCTATCTTTGTTGGGTGGGGAAACTACACATTTTTGAGGCCTAATTCGTCCGTTTAGGCCTCCAAAATTGCCTTCAAAGATTTTAGGCATATTTCGGTTCCAACTCTATTAGTAGAAGTCCCCTTTTGGTGATACCTCTTTCTGATCTGTCCAGTCCATCATGTGTAACATCCTTCTAGATGTTACCAACCCAATTCTCACCTTCAAATCATATGTCTAGCAATTGGTTCTAAGGTTTTCAAATCTATTTTGGTTTTCTGCACTATTAGTAGAAGTACCCTTTTGGTGATACTTCTATCTGATCTATTTTGACTGTCATGTATAACATCATTCCAAATGTTACAAAACCAAATTTCACATCTAGATCATATGGCTAGCTCCTTGGTATTACACTATTGGTTCTAAGGTTTTCAAGTCTTTTGGTTTTTGCACTATTAGTAGAAGTACTCTTTTGGTGATATTTCTATCTGATCTACTTTTTCCATCATGTATATTATCATTCCAGATGTTACCAAACCAAATTTCACATCTAGATCATATGGCTTGCTCTTGGTGTTACATGTAAACAGATTGTCAAGAATTCAAGGATTATGGCCATAGTTAGAAAAAGAGAGTAGAGAATTGATTATTTGTGAACTTGGAGATGTTATTAGTAAACTTGACAACTGGAAGGAGTGGATCTCAATTAGAGTGATACTTGTTAATATATGATCAAAGCATATCTTCTATGGTTTGATTGGTTTATTTGATTTGAACATCTTTTAAAGGTTGTAAGAAATGTACATGGCCAATTTGGTGGTCAAAATCTTGAAAAATGCTTAGCAAAAGCGATGTGTAAGCAAGAGATCTTGATCAAACATAGAAACTCTGATGAGACTATGATTAAAAAGCAAACTATCTAAGCAAAACTTGACCAATTGAAGAACCGGAGGAGCTAAGTGGATTTTCTTGATTTATTATTCACATATATGACTATTGTAATATAGTCTTGAGTAGTATTGGAAGCAATGTAATGAGATCCATGAGCATGTTAGCAATGTAATGAGATCCAAGCTCACATGCTCCGAACATGAGGTGAGGTAGTGAATGATAATGGTTTGAAGATTGGTCATTTTAGATATTAAATGTTATTCCTATGGCAAGAACAAGGCTTCAAAGAAATAAAGAATGCAAAAAAATCTTGAACTATATTATATTTGATTGCTACCAATATTGAAGTATATAAGTTTTCTTATTTACTTCAAGTCAACTTGAGATAAGGAGATCATGTGGTTCTTGCAATCAAGCCAATTACAAAGGAAAATCATACCATATATACCATATGGTTAATTCTCTTTATAGAAAATAATTTAGAATCATTTTTCTTATTTGAAAGTTGAGATAAAACAACATGGATGAAGTGATATCTTTGAAGTTTTCTTTTGACCATGTTGATCTTGGATATAATTATAAAATTGGAATTCCTTTATAATTAGGATAATAAGAGAATGTACCTAGAATAATACCTATGCATATTTCAAAAATTTTATTCTAACTTAATACAATATATTTGAAACTTCTTCTCCAAAAAATGATATTGTTCATTCATGAAAGCTAAGTGAATGGATTTTCACAATGCCTTTGAGATATGTGGTGTACACATTTTCACAACATTTTTTCTATTTTATTAATTTCACTCTTCTTTGTATAGATAGGAAAAATTAATTTAATATCTAAGAAGGAAATTTCCTTAGTTGAAGTGCACTTTGGAGTTATGTCTATTTATGCAAAGTCACAAGTGGCAAAAGCACAAAGCTGAAAGCATTCTGAAGGAAGAATGTAAAATTAGAAATGAAAGGTGAGAGAGACAATATGGGGAATATTTTGCATGTGTGGAGAAGTACTACACACCAAACTCATGACAAGTATGGAGAAGAAGTGCTCAACCACTCTCTAGCCAATAAAAGGACTAAAGCCTTTTCTTATAGACCAAGAGGTCATCGGCCAATATCACTTTTCACAAAGCTAGTTTTTTCCAACTTGGAATGAAGTTAGAATTTCCTAAGTTTTCATAGTCTTTGTAGTCTTCCCTACCTTCAAAGCCAACCCACATTTACCTTCAACCCTAGAATTCCTTTAAGATACAACATGTATCAATATGGAGTTACCAACAAGTTAGTCAAAACTAACAAAGTAGCAAGTAGGCCAAATTAGCCAAGAATTATAAAAATATAAAAGAAACATCTAGGAAGCTACTAGGTACTTTCTAAGTATTGGGTAATATTCATGCCAAGTGGCAACTTCTAGGAAGAAGCTTCTTTGGAAGCTTCCCAACTAGCTTAGCTTGCACACCAAGTAGGCGACTTCTAGAAGGAAGCTTCTTGAGAAGCTTCTCGGTTAGCTTGGCTTGCATTCTAAGAAAAAGGCTCTTAGGAAGCTTCCTTAAAAGATTCTCAAGAGCTTTGCATGATCCCTATATATACCAAAGCCCAAGCTCATGCTAGTAATTTGGAGTTTCACTCATTCAAGAGTCTCAATGTGGTCCTTTACTATGGTATTCCATTCTCCTATTTCTCTCTTCAGTATTTTATATTGGTATCAGATCAAGAGTGGGATGTATGGAATTTATGGACCACCAAATCCATTTCCACCATAACATTGGGATTTTCATATCCTTGTACTACCTAAGTATCATTTCATACAATTTATCATCTTACAATTTGGGTAATTTTTTTGAATGAACACCTTGTTTGATGAACCCTAGGTACTTCCTATTGTAACCTAAGGGAAATGGTGTTCAAGTTGCATCTATATATTAACTTAGATAAATTGTAGGTAGTTTGATAGAGTAGTAGCTATGACAACAATGCCCAAAGTTATTATTGCCATGTAGCAATAATTTGAGCACCTTACTTGATTGTTGGAAGAATGGGATCATCAACAACAAGAGCATGTAGAGAGAGCATCATTTTGAGAAGTAGAAGAAGAAATTTGATATCCAAAGCCCAAGGTATTTGAAGGCAAGAACCTTTTGTACATAATGGAGAATTTTTTGTTTGATTTTGAATGATATTTTGAAGCTACAAATCTTGAAGATGAATGGAGATAGATTCTCTTGGCTTCAAGGCAATTAGATGGAGTGGCAAAACTATGGTGGCAATTTTGAGTGGAGCAAGCTAAACAACAATCTTTTATGCCAATTTTGATATGGGAAGAATTAAAGAGCACAATAAATAGGGGATTCCAAGCTATAAATACCACACAATCTGCACAAGATAACTGGTAGAATTAAAGCAAATTGGTTCTATAAGAAGCTACATCACTCAATTCTAGTACAAGCTAATGCAAATTCTAGATATATTAGAAGGTGAAGCTCTAGATTGATTTGTGAGGGGCTTGAAGTCATGCACCAAATTGGAAGTGACCATGTGGGAGCCCAAAGACTTAGAGGAAGCCATGCAGTTGGTTGAGCGCTTTGCTTCCTTGGTTGCAACAACTTGGTCTTGACCTCAATCTTCACTAAACCTGCCCACACATTACACATAAGTAGAAGAGTCGGCACCAATGGAGATCAATGCCATCCAAAAGAACCACTTGGCTCTAAAGATGGGAAAAAATTATGACAAATGGTGGTTGCTTTTATTGTTGCAAAGTTGTGCATTGCATTGCCAAATGTACCCTCAAAAATGGATGACCTTGACCAAGAGCCCAAATGAAGTTTGTGGAGCATGATGATCAAGGAAACAAGGAATCCCAATAGGAGAACTCAAGCTAAGAACTTGATTAGTTCCAATGAGATTGAAAGCTCAGCATATACAAGTTTGCTTCACTTGAAAGGTATGATATCTGATCGTGGTTGTAGGATTTTGGTTAATTTTGGGAGTGTAAAAACTTGCATGTCCATGCAATTAGCAAAGGAATCAAGTATTCCTATCAAGCTAGAAACTAGAAGTAGATTGATGATGGTGGATGGTAGAAAGGATTATGCATTTTATACCTCACATCTTATTACATTTAAGATTGAGAAAGAGTATTTGGAGTGTATGAGATTTGTACTGGCACTGCTACACTATGATATGATTATAGGTTTGCTTTGGCTTGAATTTTATAAGGTTCAATTGGATTGGACCCAAAGACAAATCCAAGTACAACACCAAGGTAAGAAATACCAATTAGGTTGTCTGGCACCTTTGAGTAAGTCAACAAAGAATAGTTAGTCCCAAGATGTGAAGTTTGTGAGTAAAGCAACCATAGAGTAAGCTTTGAAGGAAGATAAGCCTTTCTTTGTAGAGTGGATCAAGCTAGTTGCACATGGAGAATTTGATGAGGGCCAAAAGCCTCATCAAAAAATGGTTGATCAAATAGTTCAAGAGTTTGCAAATGTGTTTTTGGATGATCTACCAAAGGGATTACCCTCTGGTAATCCCTTAGGAATGCACTTCAAAATTGAATTACTGTTAGGAAGTACTCTAGTGAGTAGACCAACCTATTGGCTCTCACTAAAGGAGTTGGACAAGCTTTGAACAACCTTGACTGAGTTGTTGGAGAAGGATTCATATGACGTAGGACATCTGCTTGGGGAGCACTTTGGAACAAAGTACAGATGTACTTTGTTCCAAAGAAGAATGGAGGACTTTGTTTTTACATTGATAATTGTGGTCTTAATGAAAATTAGTGAAGAATGCATGTCTCTTGCCTCAAATTGATGACTTGCTTGATCAATTGAGTGGACCACAATACTTCTCCAAGTTGGCTCTCCAAAGCGGCTATTGGCAAATTCCCATTGATCAGGAGGATCTACAAAAGATTACCTTTTACACAAGGTATGGGAATTTTGAATGGAGAGTCCAATAATGCTCCAACAATCTTCCTGGATCAAATGCATCCGGTGTTGTATGGGCTATTGGATTGATACATGGTGGTGTTCTTGGATGATAATTTAATCTATGGCAAGACAAAGGTAGGGCATGGAAATCATGTGCAAGAAGTCCTCAGATGACTATGTCAATGGAAGTTTTATTGCAAGAGGTTAAAGTGTGCTTTTGGGAGAAGGAAGTTACCTTCTTGGATCATAAGATCTCATCAAAGGAGATCAAGATGGAAGAAAGGAAAATCAAGGCAATTATTGATTGGCCTACTCCATAGGATACCATAGAATTATAGGTATTCAATAGATTGGCAAGTTTTTATTGATGATTCATCCACTATTATGTTCATGTAGTTGTATTATTGACCAACCTCTTGGGCAAGATCTCAAAGCTTTCAATGGACTACCAAGCACAAAGAAGCATTCTAGAAGTTGAAACATATGGTGTCTTCAAGACCCATTATTCAACCACATGATCCTCAACTGCTTTATGTGATTGATTTTGATGCTTCTAACTTTGCCATTGAAGTTGTGTTGCAACAAGAATTTCCAAATGGATTACATCTCATTGCTTTTGTATCTCACCGACTAAACACCATAGAAAGAAATTACTTTATTCAAGATCAAGAACAACTAGCAATGATATATACCACCAAGGTATAGAGGTATTATCTCTTGGAGAAACAAGTGATCATGCAAACCAATCACAATCCTTGTTGCAAACATTACATTTGGAGCACATGAAGAGTTGACATCATTGATGGGAGGATCAACTGCAATGTTTTGACATCAAACTTGAGTACAAACCCAATAGGTTCAATGTCATCTCTAATGCCCTATCACAATGATATGATTTGAAGTCTCTTCCTCTCAACACAACAACAGTTATGATAGTGTCAATCAACTCAAAAGTCCAAATCAAGTTTAGGAACACTTTACGACAAGACCCCTTCTTTGAAGTAGTACAAGGTTGTCTTACTACACTTGAAAAGGAATACAATATGACCTCCTTCAAAAAAGGCCTTTTATTTTGTGAGAACTGGATCTATGTTCTAATCAACATGGTGATAAGGTCATGCTTCTTCTCATAACTTATCCTTTCCCCTTGATACTCAAGTTTGTAAACTTGCTCCTAATTGGATAGGTCCATTTGGTATCACATTTCTCCTATTTCTTATTAACTTACCTTGCCTTATCATATGCATATCACCTTGTCTTTCATGTTTCCAAGTTGAAACCCTTTGTTTCTAATCCACCTTCCTTTTCTTCTTATGTCCAACTCCCTACTCCTCCCATCCCTCTCAACGATCATGAGGAGTATAAATTTGATAATATCTTTGCACATTACTACATTCAACATGGTGGCCAACAACATAAAGAGTACAAATTCCTTTGGAAAGGGTATCCACTTCATGATGCCACTTAGAAGCCTCTTTCTCATCTCTAGGATGCACAAACAACCATCCAAGAGTTTGAAGCTTCCATGGTGACAAGGATGCCACTAACCAGCGGTGAGGTAATATGTAACAATATGGAATTACTTACAAGTTAGTCAAGACTAACAAAGTAGCAAATAGGCCAAATTAGCCAAGAATTATAAGAATATTCTAGAAGCATCTAAGAAGCTACTTGGTGCCTTCCAAGTATTGGGTAATGTTCATACCAAGTGGTGTATTATAGGAGGAAGCTTCTTTGGAAGCTTCCCGACTAGCTTAGCTTGCACACCAAGTAGGCGGCTTCTAGAAGGAAGCTTTTTGAGAGGCTTCTTGCTTAGCTTGGCTTGCACTCTAAGAAAGCAACTTTTAGGAAGCTTCCTGAGAAGCTTGTCAAGAGATTTCTATGATCCTTGTAAATACCTAAACTCATGCTAAGCATTTGGAGTTTCACTCATTCAAGAGTTCCAATGTGATATTTCACTTTGATCTTCCATTCTTTTATTAATGTCCTTGGTCTTTTACACAACATTTTTGTTCATTTTGAAATCCATGAGCAAAATCCCCAAAGCCATCTTCCAAAATCTTATAGTGAATAAATAGGCCATGTATTGTAGAAGAAAAGTGATCTAAAGCAAACACTTGGGCTCCTTGCTCTAGAACTAGGAGCCGAGTGATTTTGGAAAGATTTTTGAGATGAAGGGGAAGAAAGAGAGAACAATAGGGTGTTTGAAAAGCAATCCCTACAACTAAACCAAAGAGAATCGGAAGGATGTACTTGACTCAAATGCAATACCATAAGCAGTGATAAATCTTGATACAAAATTTATGGACAAGTTGTTGATCAAAGAGATTTTTGAGTCACTTCTAGCCAAGGAGGTACTTTGCCTCATAGATTGAAGGCAAAAAAATTATGAAGAAGTATAGAGAGGTAGATGTAATTTTTGTAGTTAGTGGGGAGTTTGTGTTGGTAAGAAAAGGGAGCTACCACAAAAGCAAAGAAGAAACAAACTCCTCTAGAAAAGACCTTTGCACCAACAAAGAGACCAAGAAGAAATCCTTAGGTAATCAATGTATCTTTGGAGAAAGAAGTTGAAGGTTCCAAAGAAGAAGAGGAAGAAGAAGAAGAGGGAGAAGGATCATATACTCTACAAAAATCAGCAGCTGATGTGAGCAAAGGGAAACAATTCAAGGATGCTCAATTGACTCCAAATCCAAAGCCAAAGTGTGGAGGAGGAGAATCAAACCAAAGATGAAATAGAAACATCCCAACAACATAAAGCACTCCGAATCTTGATCAAGAAACCAATTTTCATAAAGAAGAGCAAGGTGATATGGAGGCCTAGCCAAAACCAAGACTTTTATCCAAAATGGATGTAAAAGAAGAAGTCAAAGTTGAAGCCATAGTTCAAGAAATAGAAGAAGCCAAAGGCCCTCCACCAAAAGTACTAGCCAAAGATGAAGGCGGAGCAAGCCAAGCAACCCCAATGCAAGTCAAGGAGGAGGCATATTTTGTGATGCATTTGATGGTAGCAATGCTACAATTAATGAAGCTTATGAAAACCAATTGTATGGAAATACTAATAGTAAAATAATAAAAACAGTTTGATCCCACAAAGATACAAGTTAGAAATAGCTAGAAGATGAAGAGAAGGTGCAATAATGTGTAGTTATCTATTGTTTTGTGTTAAATCTCTTGGGCAAAATCACTCCTAGAAGAAGGTATTGTCATCCATTTAAGCACTCTATGGAAAAAGGAAAATAAACTCCCTTTCACTAAAGATCCTTTCCAAATAATCTTGATAGTGATGTTTACTTGTCAAAATGGTCACTTTGCTTTGTGGTTTCTCCCCATGAGGGCATAACTTGGGTGATAGTTGTGGCACCTACTTCTAATTGACAATTTCTACTTTGTGACTAATATCATGACCCACCTACAAGTGCCAAAGGTCATCACAAGTGTTAGACTCGTACCACAAGCTACTTCAACTTCTTGGATAGTTTCACCACAAAGATTTGATTGTTCTAATGACTACACTATAACAACCTCTTTTTACCCTTCCCAAAAGGTGCAATCATGTGGGAGTCATGTGGATCATGATACTTGAGTTTTTGTTACATGTGGTATTGTGTAATACTCCAAATCATGATGGATCTATCCTTGTATTTGGCTATATGTTTAGGTCCATCAAGAATCACACATCTTGACCAAGCTTGAGTCCATTCCTTGGTATTCCATGGCTCATGACCCTACCACAAACTTCCTCACTGTTAATTATTCAAGACATATGACCAATCATGAAGAACATTGAAAAAATTACACACATGATATCACAAAGATCCCATGAGTACAAACAACATGAACCATAAGTTGACACATTGTGTAAACAAACATGCTTCAACTAAACAATCAACTAAATAAATGAATGAATGATAGATTGAGTGGACTCTAATTACTTTGGGCTCAAGCTCTATATACAATTTCTACTCCGACACGAGGGAAATCCAATTGCTATGAACAATTAAAATCTCTTAATTACATTTAGGCCACTTAGTGCTAAGCCATTGTGATCAACTTTATCTTATCCTAATCTAACTAAATTAAAGACCACCTAGGTTGCAAGTTGGCTCCTTAATTTTATCACTACTCCTAATTTATCTTGCATGATCAACGTGAAGATTTCTAACTACAAAAATTGTTTGATCATGACAAGATATCATGAGTTGATAATTTACAATCACAAAGGTCATTGGTCTGTGATATCTTGTTATTGTGATAGCAGTCCAATGCTATTCTATACTAATGATTATTTTACAATTTTATTTACACTATCATGGTACCAAAACTCTATATACTTATCATTACCACTGTTGTAAAGAACTACCTTCACCTTTGAATGTCCTAATGAGTAAGGCTACTTTTCCTTGGTAATCAATAAATTGAAGGAGAATAGTCTTCAAGATGTCTTCAAACTTTGTGCTCATATGTCTTTAGAGGTGCTTGAAGAGGTGTTTGAGTTGCTCATTGATATACCTTTGACTCCAATGCATGGATCTGCATCCTTGGGTAAACAAAGTTAGACTTGATGAAGAAGAGCCTTGTCTAGCTTTTCTATGTGGTCCACCATCTGTCCGAGCATTGCTTTCAACTTTGTGATCATCCAATCATTTTCCTCCTTCATAATCTTACAGATCTTGATGAGTTCTCCCTTCGTCTTTTCTCATGCCAATCTTTGTATCACTTCTTCCCTTTCTTCCATCCAATTCAAATTACTTGGTCATCTCTTCAATTTAAATCTCCATTGTTGTCTTATAGCTAGTGTACTTGAGATCCTCCTACAAGGCCTTAATTCATGCTCCTTCAAGATCTTCCTTCAAATTTGTGGTCTCCTTTTCTTAGGACTTGATGTCCTTATTGTACTCTTCTGTCCAATGATCTATCCTAAAATAAGTGTTCTTACCTTGGCATGTGCTCTTCTTATCTCCGCATCATGTTGTCTTATCTCGCCTTCTTGGTTGTCTACCATTTTGCCATTGCTTTCTTGTGAGGATGATAGGAAACCTGCTCATGATCAAGTTCTTCTTGCACCTTTGTGATCTTCTTACAAGTTCTTGCCTTTTGCACCTTCATCATTTATGCCATTTGATGGAGGTATTAAACCAACTTCACATGGCTTGTGATATTCTTGTCTACTTCTTGATAGTAGGGGGTATCATTTCTAGTTGATGAAGAACAGATCCCACTATATGAATGACTTCCCATGACAACAATTGTGGTTTGTTGGCTGGATGCTCCATGTCTTCTCTTTCTTGTGATGCACCTCCTTCCTACTCCTTTGTCTTCTTCCTCTTAAACTCCAGTTTCTTCATTGTACATAAAGGGATACTTACTTCCTTTGGTACCTCTTTGTAGTGAGGGATCATGGCATCTTTGGCCACTTCTTCTATTTTCTTCTTGTGTATCTATGCTTGTATGGACCCTTCTTCTTTTGCCTTCAAGGTCTTGGCATCTATGTTTTATGTTCATGAGTTCTTCAAACAAAAGTTACTCCTTTTTTTCGGGCCCTTTTCTTCTTGTCATCATTTTTTTGAAGTTTCTTCTCTTGATCTCTTAGTACATTCCTTAGGATATCTTCAATGTTGAATGTGTTCACCATTTGTGGTCTCCGTTTGTTTATGGTTGATTCTTTTTTTGTTAAGACTTCATGATCTGGCTTTATTCTTGATGGTCATGCTTGATCATTGTATTCACTTTTTATGATGACAAGCAAGGATGTAATGCCTTTGGTTTGGCTCCTCATTGGTGATCTTCCTCTAACCACCTCTTCTCTTATTGGTGCCAATTGTGTGCTGTCTTATTGGTTTCATCTCCTACTTCTATTTTGGTCACCTCTTCTCTTCATGCTGCCAATTGTATGCCATCCTATTGGGCACCATTGCCTATTTCCATATCTAAGGAAAGTTCAATACAAGTGAAGGACTCTTTGCACACAACTTTTTGACTAGCTCCTCTTTGGCTTGCATAGCTTGGGCTTGCTTTGCCTTAGTCATGACTTTGTAGCTCCTACTTTGTGCACTTATCAGTATTATTTTGATTCAAAGGTTTGGCCATTTTGGTGCCAATTCTTTCATTTTCTCCCTCAGTCAAAACATACTCTTCCTCCATGACCTCTTCTTCTACCACAAAATCTTCATCTTTCTCATTGTGATCTTGGCTCTTGTGGTCATCACTTTGGTCCTCATCTTGGTTATCTTTTGACAAACTATCACTTGCATGGACCTTCTCCTTCTTCTTCTCTTGTTTGGAGGATCATGATGCCAACTCCTTCTCTTTTTTTTGTACACTAGGATGTTATAGTATTCCTTTATGTGAACATACTTGTTCTTGGACCTCACATTCTTGGCATCTGCATCATACTACTTCTTGTTCTTTGTTGTTGTATTGAGATGAGTGTGGAAGTATTCTGTATGGTAGAAGTAGGTTGAGTAGCACCTCCTCTCCTCTTTGATCAATAACTTCATGTCAATATAGAAGTGAATAATGAAGGGAAACATCAACGTGACTTCATCATCCTTCTTCATATTTCTACACATCTCATGCACTCATGAAAAAAAATCTGCACCCAATTGATTGGCTATCCTTTGTGTAAGTAGTAAGAGAATACCAATTGGCTGATATTTACATATGTCATCCTCTTGGATTTGAACAATTTAATGATTGATTTTGTGATTAATTTGCGCATTTGATTCTTATAATCCCAATTTTGTAGCCATTATTGGACTTCTTGTCTTTGAATTCTACCTTGAGATTTTTCATTAATTTGCCTTTTGGTCAAGCAAACTAGAAGTCAAGCATAATTGCTCTAGGAGTGCACTCCATTGCAAATTTGTGAAGTGGAATGCCTACTCATTAAAAAAAAATTTTAGACATGTTTCAATATAATTTATTTCAAGTTCTAACATTCATGTTGTGTTAAGGTTGAATTACAAGTTGAACTAAGTGCTTACTTTATGGAAAGGACCAAGGAGAGAAATAGGAGAATGGAAGATCAGAGTGAAAGATCACATTGGGATTCTTGAATGAGAGAAATTCCAAATGCCTAGCATGAGCTTGGGCTATGGTATTTATATGGAACATACAAGGCTCTTGAGAAGCTTCTTAAAAGCAATTTTCTTTGAGTGCAAGCCAAGTTAACTATGAAGCTTCTTGAGAAGCTTTCTTCTAGAAGCCACCTACTTGGCATGCAAGTGAAGCTAGTTAGGAGGCTTCCAAAGACGCTTCCTTCTAGAAGCCACCTACTTGGTGTGCAAGTAAAGTTAGTTAGGAAGCTTCCCAAAAAGCTTCTTCCTAGAAGTCACCACTTGGCCTGCACATTACTCAATACTTAGAAGGTACCAAGTAGCTTCCTAGATGATTCTAGAATATTCTTAAAATGCTTGACTAATTTTGCCTATTTGGTACTTTTTTAGTCTTGACTAACTCATCTGTAAACTTCATATTGTTACATATTCCCCCACCGCTAGTTGGTGATGTCCTCGTCACCATGGAACCTTCAAATTCCTGATAGCCATTTTTGCATTCTAGAGATGAGAAAGATGTTCCCAAGTGGCATCATAAAGGGGATACTTTGTCCAAAGGACTTTGTACTTAGTATGTTATTGGTAGCCACATTGAATACTGTGACATCCAAGGATATGATCAACTTCATACTCTTCATGATTGTTGATAGGGATGGGAGGAGGAGTTTGGACACAAGAGGAAAAGGAAGATAGATTAGAAACAAAGGGTTTCAATTTGGAAACATGAAAGGTATGGTGGATTTGCATATGAAAAGGCAAGGCAAGGCAAGGCAATAAGCAATATGAGAAGGGTGCTATCAAATGGATCTATCCAATTAGGAGCAATTTTACAAACTTGGGTATCAAGGAGGAGGTAACTAGAAGAAAGCATGACCTTGTCACCGAGTTGAAAGGTGAGATCACAATGATGTTGGTCCATGTATTCTTTTTGACAATTTTGAGCAACAAGGAGATGAGATTTGGCTTGTTGTAAGAATTGGGATATTGTGATCAAGAAGATAGAAGTATGTGGGACATGAGATGGAGGAGGAACAAGAAAGGAATCTGGAACAAGTGAGTCTTGGCCAAAATTAAGGAAGAAGGGAGAGAATCCAATACTTGCATGTTTGGAATTATTTTAGGTAAACGTAGAAAGTACAATACATTCATCTGAGTTGGTATGGTGAACATTGACAAAGGCAAAAAGCATATCTCCAAGGTGCAATTTTCATGTTTGGTTTATCCATCAATTTAAGAATGATACGCCATGGACAAAGCAAGCTTGGTTCCTAGTCTTTGGAAGAGTGCTTGCCAAATTATTTTGGTGAATCAAGGATCATGATTAAAGATGAGTACAAAAGGTATCCCATGATGCTTGAAGACATTGTCAAAATAGATTTGGGCAAATGTTAAAGCATCCATTATATCAAAGGTTGGTGCCAAATGAATTTACCTACTAAGCTTATCCACAAACACCATAATTATTGTGTGACCTTGCTTTGTCTTGGGCAAGGAGGTGATGAGATCTAAGCTCACATGTTCCCATCAAGTAGATAGGATGGGAGGTGGTTGAAGGAGGCCACTCGGTTTTGGTTGTTGGTCTTGTTGCATTGGCAGCTCTCACAAGATTGGACAAACTCTTAAACATCTCATGCCATGTTGGGCTACCACCATTAGTGTTGTAGGGTACCCAAGGTCTTCTCCACACCCATGTGACCAGTAGTTGGTAGGTTATGGGCTTCTTGAAGGTGCACAAGTTGTAGATCACCCTTGGCTGGAACAAAAAAATTGATTCTCATTGAATAGAAGGCCTTCCTTGAAAGAGAAGGTGTTATATTCCTTGTTGTGTATTACAAGATGACCTTGTGCTATCTGAAAGATGGGGTCTTGTTGTAAAGCGGTCCAAACTCAATTTGGACTTTTGAGTCAATTGACACTATTGTTATTGCTACCGTGATGAGAGGAAGAGTTTTCAAATTAGGTTGTTATGATAGAGCATTAGGGATCACATGGAAATAACTATTTTTATACTCAAGTTTGATGTCAAAAAATTGTAGTTGTTCCTCCCATTGATGATGTTGACTCTTCATGTTCTCTAGACGTGGTGTTTGCAAGAAGGGTTTGTGATTGGTTTGCATAATTACTTTTTTTACGTAAAAGATAATATCTCCATAACTTGGTGGCATATACCATTGCTAGTTGTTCTTGATCTTGAGCAAAGTAATTCCTTTTTACAATATTTAATTGGCAAGACAAAAAGGCAATAGAATGTAACCAATTTGGAAATTCATGCTTTAACATATCTCTAAGGGTAAAGTTAGAAGCATTGTACTCAAACAGACAAGGTAGTTGAAGATCACATGGCACACTTTGATTTCTTGCAATAAAACTTCCATTGACGTAGTTATCTTAAGACTTCTCACACATGATTTTCATATTCTGCTTATATCTTGCTATAGATTAAAATATCATCCAAGAACAACATCACCTACTAATCCAATAGCCTATCCAACACCCAATGCATCTGATCCATGAAGACTATTGGAGAATTACTGAGCCCAAAAGGTAGAACTCTCCATTCAAAATGTCCATACCTTGTGCAAAAGGTAGTCTTTTGTACATCCTCTCTATCAATGAGAATATGCTAAAAGTTGCTTTGAAGATCCAACTTGGAGAAGTATTGTGCTCTACTCAATTGATCTAACAAGTCATCAATTTGAGGCAAGGGATATATATTCCTCATTATTTGTTTATTGAGACTATTGTAATCAATACAAAAGTGAAGTCTTCAATCCTTCTTTGGGATAAATAATATTGGTGCTTCCCAAGGAGATGTACAATGTCACATGAAATCTTTCTCCAACAACTCCTTCAATGTTGTATAACTCTCATCCACGTCCTTTGGTAAGAGCCAATAGATTGGCCTACTCATTAGAGTACTTCCTAACAATACCTCATTTGAAGGGCATACCACAATTGGAGGGTAATCCCTTTGGCAAACCATCCAAAAACACATCTACAATGTAAAAGACCGAAACCGAGGAGAGAAATAAGAGAATGGAAGCTCACATTGGGACACTTGAATGAGGGAAAACTCTGAATGCCTAGCATGAGCTTCGGCCTTGGTATTTATAGGTAGCAAACAAGTCCCTTGAAGCTTCTCAAGAAGCTTCCTTGAGCCGCTTTCTTGGAGTGCAAGTCAAGTTAACTAGGAAGCTTCTCAAGAAGCTTCCTTCTAGAAGCCGCCTACTTGGTGTGCAAGCTAAGCTAGTTAGAAGCTTCTAGAAGCTTCCTTCTAGAAGCTACCTGCTTAGGGCGCAAGTTAACTAGTTAGGAAGCTTCCCAAGAAGCTTCTTAGATGCTTCTAGAATATTCTAGGCTATTTTGTCTTATTATCTACTTCATAAGCTCGACTAACTTCGTCGCTAAACTCCATATTGTTACATATTCCCCCGCCGCTAGTTGGTGACGTCCTCGTCGCCGGTGACGTCCTCGTCGCCAGTGAAGCTTCGAATTCCTTGATGGCCATTTGTGCATTCTGGAGGTGAGAAAGAGGTTCCCATGTAGCATCATGAAGGGGATACCCTTTCCAAAGGACCTTGTACTCCGTATGTTGGTGACGGCCTCGTTGAATATGGCGACGCGCAAGGATACGATCAACTTTGTACTCCTCATGATCATTGATAGGGACAGGCAGAGGGGGAGGTTGGACTCGAAAGGAAAAGGAAGAAGGGTTAGGAACAAAGGGTTTCAACTTGGAAATATGAAAGACAGGATGGATACGCATGTAACAAGGTAAGGCAAGACGATAAGCAACAGGAGAGATAATGTGGGTGATATCAAAGGGTCCTATCCAATTAGGAGCAAGTTTATGAACTTGGGTATCAAGTGGGAGAGGGAGGTTACTAGAGGATAGCATGACTTTAGCACCAACTTCAAAGGTGAGATCACGACGATGATGGTCTGCATATTGTTTTTGGCGATTCTGAGCAACAAGGAGGTGAGATTTGGCTTGTTGGAGAGATTGGGATATAGTGGTCAAGAATGTAGAAGTATGAGGAACCTGAGAGGGAAGGGGAGCAAGAAGAGAATCTGGAACAAGCGGATCTTGGCCAAAATTGAGAAAGAAGGGCGAAAATCCAGTGCTTGCCTGTTTGGAATTGTTGTAGGCAAATTCTGCAGCTGCAAGACATTCATCCCAGTTGGTATGGTGGACATTGACAAAGGCCCGCAACATATCCTCCAATGTACGATTGGCGCGTTTGGTTTGTCCATCAGTTTGAGGATGATAGGCCGTGGACAAAGCAAGCTTGGTGCCGAGTATCTAGAAGAGTGCTTGCCAAAACTTCCCGGTAAATCGAGGATCACGGTCGGAGATGAGTACACGTGGCATCCCATGATGCTTGAAGACATTGTCGAAGTAGATTTGCGCTAAGGTTGGAGCATCCACGGTATCACAGGTTGGTGCCAAGTGGATTTGCTTACTAAGCTTATCCACAAACACCACAATTGCGATGTGTCCTTGTTTTGTCTTTGGCAAGGATGTGATGAGATCCAAGCTCACATGCTCCCAACGAGCAGATGGAATGGCGAGTGGTTGAAGGAGTCCACTCGGCTTCTGGTTGCTGGCCTTGTTCCGTTGGCAACTCTCACATGATCGGACAAAGTCCCGAACATCTTGTGTCATGTTGGGCCACCACCATTGGCGTTGGAGGGGGGCCAAGGTCTTGTCCACTCCCATGTGACCAGCTATTGGTAAATCATGGGCTTCTTGAAGGCACACAAGTCGAAGATCACCTTTGGTTGGAACATAGATCTGGTCTGCATGGAATAAAAGGCCTTCCTTGAAGGAGAAGGTGTTGTACTCCTTGTTGCGTGCTGTTAGACGACCGTGTACCATTTGGAAGAAGGGATCTTGCTGTAGGGCTAACCGAAACTTGTTATGAATCTTGGGATCAATTGACATCGTCGTAATTGCTGCCGCGATGAGAGGAAGAGACTTCAAATCAGGTTGTCGTGATAGAGCATCAGGGATGACATGGAACCGACCTGGTTTGTACTCAAGTTTGATGTCGAACAATTGGAGTTGCTCTTCCCATCGATGATGTCGACTCTTCATGTGCTCTAAGTGTAAGGTCTGCAACAATGGCTTGTGATCAGTTCACATGATCACTTGTTTCCCCAAGAGATAATGCCTCCATACCTTGGTGGCATATACCATTGCAAGTTGTTCCCGATCTCGAGCAAAGTAATTTCTTTCAGCTGTATTTAGTCGGCGAGACACAAAGGCAATAGGATGTAGTCCATCTGGAAATTCTTGTTGCAACACAGCTCCAATTGCAAAGTTAGAAGCATCAAAATCAACCACACAAGGTAGTTGAGGATCATATGGTTGAAGAATGGGTCTTGAAGACACCATATGCTTTAACTGCTGGAATGCTTCTTCATGCTTGGTGGTCCATTGGAAGCTTGAGTTCTTTCCCAAGAGGTCAGTCAATGGTGCAGCCACGTGAGCATAATAGTGGATGAACCGTCGGTAAAAACTGGCCAATCCGTTGAACGCTCGTACTTCGGTAGCATCTTTCGGGGTAGGCCAATCAGTAATGGCCTTGATCTTCTTTTCTTCCATCTCGATCCCCTCTGATGAGATCTTATGACCCAAGAAGGTAACCTCCTTCTGCCAAAAAGCACACTTTGACTTCTTGCAGTAAAAATTCCAATGTCGTAGTTGTCTTAGGACTTCTCGCACATGATTCATGTGTTCTACCTCTGTCCTACTATAGATTAAGATATCATCTAAGAACACTACCACAGACTGATCCAATAGCCCCTCCAACACCCGATGCATCTGATCCATGAAGACTGCTGGAGCATTAGTGAGTCCGAAAGGTAGAACTCTCCACTCAAAATGTCCATACCTTGTACGAAAGGCAGTCTTTTTCATGTCCTCGCCTTCAATAGGAATTTGCCAATAGCCACTAGGAAGATCTAGCTTGGAAAAGTATCGTGCTCCACTTAATTGATCAAGCAAGTCATTGATCCGAGGCAAGGGATATGCATTCTTCACGGTTTGCTTATTGAACCCACGGTAATCAATACAGAAACGAAGTCCTCCATCCTTCTTTGGAACAAATAGTACCGGTGCTCCCCAAGGAGAGGTACTATGTTGTATGAAATCCTTCTCCAACAACTCTGTAAGTGTTGTTTGCAACTCCTCCAACTCCTTTGGTGAGAGCCGATAGATTGGTCTACTCACTGGAGTACTTCCTGGCAATAACTCGATCTTGAAGGGCATACCTCGATCAGAGGGTAATCCCTTTGGCAGATCATCCGGAAACACATCTGCAAACTCTTGAACTATCCGATCAACCGTTGCTTGATGCGGCACTTGGCCCTCCTCAGATTGTTCTTGTGCAATCGGCTTGATCCACACCGCCGAATACAGACTTATCTTCCTCCAAAGCTTGCTCTATGGCTGCTTCATTAACAAACTTCCCTTCTAGGGATTCATCTCTCTTCCGAGCTTGCTCCATGGTTGCCTTCCTGGCAAACTTCCCATCTTGGGACTCATCTTCCTTCCAGATTCGCTCTATGGCTACCTTCTCGACAAACTTCCCATCTTGGGACTGACTATTCTTAGGTGTCTTACTCAGAGGTACCAGACAGCCTAATCGGAAATTCCTACCTTGGTGTTGTACTTGAATTTGGTGTCGGGTCCAATCAAATTGAACCTTATGACATTCAAGCCAAGGTAGACCTAAAATGATATCATAATGTAGAGGTGCCACTACAAACCTCATACACTCCAAATACTCCTTCCCAATCTTGAAGGTAACAGGATGCAAGGTGCGGAATGCAGAACCCTTTCTACCATCCGCCATCATCAAACTACTTCCAATCACTGGCTTGATAGGAATACCCAATTCCTTTGCTACTTGCATAGACATGCAATTCTCTGAACTTCCAGAATCAACCAAAATTCTACAACCCCGATTAGATATCATACCTTGCAAGTGAAGCAAACTTGCATAGGTCGAGCCTTCAATCCCATTGGAACTAATCAAGCTCCCAGTAGGCGGCTCGAAATCTCCTACTGGGATTCCTTGTTTCCCTGATCATTCCGCTCCACAACCTCCACTTGGGCAACTTGTTGAGGTCGTCCATTCTTGAGTGGACATTCAGCAATGCGATGCCCCAACTGGCGACAATAAAAACAACCTCCATTTTGTCGTAATCTTTCTCTATCTGCTGTGCCAAGTGGTCTTTGTTGGATAGCATCAATCTCCAGTGGTACCGGTTCTTCCACTCGTGGTACTGGTGGGTTTTGTGTAGGTCAAGGTCGAGACCAAGTTGTCGCAACTAAGGAATCAAAACGCTCAGCAAATTGCATGGCTTGTTCTACATTCTGTGGCTCTCGCATGGTCACCTCCAATCTGGTTCGTGACTTCAATCCTCGCACAAATCGATCCAGAACTTCACCTTCTTGGATATCTGGAATTTGCATGATGATATTCTGAAATTGTGTGATGTAGCTTCTCACTGAGCCAATCTGCCTCAACTCTGCCAATTTATCTCGTGCAGCTCGGGTGGCATTTATAGTCTGAAATCGACCAAGTATTGCATCCTTGAATTCTGCCCATGTAAAAATTGGTGTAACAATTTGTCGTTCAGCTCTTTCTACTCGGAATCGCCACCAAAGTTTTGCCACTCCATCCAATTGGCTAGAAGCCAAGAGAATTTGTTTCCGTTCGTCTTGAAGATTGGTGGCTTCAAAGTAACGTTCACAGTCAAACACAAAATTCTCCACTGTGCCTGGAAGATTCTTGCCTTCAAACACCTTGGGTTTCGGAAATCGAATGCAATCTTCTCCATCTCGAACTGGCGCTCTGTCTATCTGTTCTCGTCGTTGCTGGTCTCGTTCATCCAACAATCGAGTAAGATGCTTGATTTGTTGTTGTATTGCAAGGATAACATCTGGTATTGCCGCCATCGCTACTACTCTATTCCACTACCTACAATTTATCTAGTTGATTAACACGTAGATACAACACGTCCACCGTTCTCCATAAGTTACAATTGGAAGTATCAAGGGTTCCTCTGACACGATGATCATATGTAGAAAATCCTGCCCAAAGCATGAGGTGATGAATTGTGTGAAACGATGCTTTGGTAATATCTGGACATGAAAGTCCCAATGGTTTGGCGGAAGTGGATTTGGTGGTCCATAAATTCCATCCATCCCATTCCTGCTCTGATACCAATGTAAAAGACCGAAACCGAGGAGAGAAATAGGAGAATGGAAGCTCACATTGGGACACTTGAATGAGGGAAAACTCTGAATGCTTAGCATGAGCTTCGGCCTTAGTATTTATAGGTAGCAAACAAGTCCCTTGAAGCTTCTCAAGAAGCTTCCTTGAGCCGCTTTCTTGGAGTGCAAGTCAAGTTAACTAGGAAGCTTCTCAAGAAGCTTCCTTCTAGAAGCCGCCTACTTGGCGTGCAAGCTAAGCTAGTTAGAAGCTTCTAGAAGCTTCCTTCTAGAAGCTACCTGCTTAGGGCGCAAGTTAACTAGTTAGGAAGCTTCCCAAGAAGCTTCTTAGATGCTTCTAGAATATTCTAGGCTATTTTGTCTTATTATCTACTTCATAAGCTCGACTAACTTCGTCGCTAAACTCCATATTGTTACATACAAACTCTTGAATTATTTAATCAACCATTGTTTGATGAGGCTTTTGGCCCTCATCAGGTTCTCCATGCACAATTGGCTTGATTTATATTGCAAAAATATGCTTATTTTCCTCCAAAGCTTGCTCTATGGCTACTTTATTGGCAACTTTCCTATCCTTAGATTGACTATTCTTAGGTGTTTTACTCAAAGGTGCCAAATAACCTAATTTGTAAATTTTTACCTTGGTATTGTACTTGATTTATTATTGTGCCCAATCAAATTGAACCTTATGATGTTCAAGCCAAAGTAAACCTAAAATGACATCATAGTTTAGGGATAACACTACAAACCTCATACTTCTAAATACTCCTTCCTAATCTTGAATGTAATAGGATGTGAGGTACAAAATGTAGAACCCTTTCTACCATCTGCCGTCATCAATCTACTTTTAATTACTGGTTTGATAGGAATACTTAATTCTATTGCTAATTACATGGACATGCAATTCTTAGAACTTCCAAAATCAACCAAAATCCTACAACCACAATCCAATATCATACCTTGCAAGTGAAACAAACTTTCATAAGTTGAGCCTTCAATCCCTTTGGAACTAATCAGGTTCCAAATAGATGGCTTGAGTTCTCTTATTGGGATTCCTTGTTTCTTGATCATCACGGTACACAAACTCCATTTGAGCAATTTTTCAAGGCCGTCCATTCTTGAATGGACATTCAATAGTGCAATGCACAATTTGGCGACAATAAAATCAACCACAATTTTGTTGAAATCTTTCCTTATCTACAAGGCCAAGTGGTTTTTAATTGGATGGCATCAATCTCCATTGGTGCTGGCTCTTCCAATAGTGTGTAGTGTGTGGGTAGATTCTATGAAGGTCAAGGTTGAGACCAAGTTTTTGCAACCAAGGAATTAAAACCCTCAACCAACTACATGGCTTCCTTTCAATATTTGGGCTTCCACATGGTCACTTCCAATTTGGTGCATGAATTCAAGCTCCTCAAAATTTGATCCAAAGCTTCAGCTTCTAATATATTTGGAATTTGCATTATAGTGTTCTTGAATTAAGTGATGTAGCTTCTTATAGAACCAATTTGTTTCAATTCTACCAATCTATCTTGTGTGGTATTTATAGCTTGGAATCACCCAATCACCCAGATATACCAATCTATCTTATGTGGTATTTATTGCACTCTTGAATTCTCCCCATGTTGAGATTGGCATAAAAAAATTACTAGTCAGCTTGCTCTAGTGGGAATTGCCACCATAGTTTTGCCACTCCATCCACTTGGCTTGAAGCCAAAAAAAATCTATCTCTATTCATCTTGAAGATTTGTAGCTTCAAAATATCAGTCACAATCAAACATAAAGTTCTCCATTGCACATGAGATGTTCTTGCCTTCAAATACCTTGGGCTTCAAAAATCAGATTTTCTTTTATCCTTGTTGAAATTGTACTCTCTTTACATGCTCTTATCATTGATGATCTTGTTCTTCCAACAATCAAGTTAGGTGCCCATTATTTCTGTATGGCAATGATAACTTTAGGCATACTGCCATAGCTACTACTCTATCAAACTACCTACAATTTATCTAAGTTAACATCTAGATGTTATACGTCCACCATTCTCTATAAGTTAAAATCAAAAGTACCAAGGGTTCATTAGACAAGGTGATTACATTCATAAAATTCTATCCAAAGCATGAGGAGATGAGCTAAGTGAAATGATGCTTGGGTAGTGCATGGATACAAAAATCCCAATGCTTGGGCAGAAATGGATTTGGTGCTCCATAAATTCCATCTATCCCATTCTTGCTTTGATACCAATGTAAAAGATTGAGGAGAGAAATAGAAGAATGGAAGATCAGAGTGAAAGATCACATTAGGACTCTTGAATGAGAGAAACTCCAAATGTCTAGCATGAGTTTGGCTATGGTATTATAGGGAACATACAAGGCTCTTGAGAAGCTTTCTAGAAGCTACCTTCTTTGAGTGCAAGCCAAGTTAATTAGGAAGCTTCTCGAGAAGCTTCCTTCTACAAGTTGCATACTTGGCATGCAAGCTAAGCTAGTTAGGAAGCTTTCCAAGAAGCTTCCTTCTAGAAACCACCTACTTGGTGTGCAAGCTAAGCAAGATAGGAAGCTTCCCAAAAAGCTTCCTCATAGAAATCACTACTTGGTATGCACATTACTCAATACTTGGAAGGTACCAAGTAGCTTCCTAGATACTTCTAGAATATTCTTAAAATGCTTAGCTAATTTGGCCTATTTGGTACTTTGTTAGTCTTAAATCACTCATATGTAAAGAATATAGGGTACTATAGGATTATTGTAGGCTTACTACAAGCTGAGCTATTGGCTAATGTAAGGCATTCTTGCATGCAATCTTATGAGGTCAATCTTGGAATTCAAATTGGAGTTTTTTTCTCCATGGTTACTTGTTCAAACGGGATGTGCTTCATCTTGTTGGAATTATCTTCTCAAGTGCTTTCTATTGACACCAAGATTGTGGCAAATGAAGGTCTAGAAAAGGAGTTATGACAAGTTGAATATCACTTTTTTCCCAAACTTGATTCCCATAGAGAGAATCCAACATGCATCCCCTCAAGGCACTCTTGCAAGCAATCCCATAGTCAAATCTTATAGAGCAATTCTTGCAATTCATGTTAGGGCTATTTTTTCATGCTTACTTAACTATACAAAGTGTGCTTCATCTTGTTGGAATTGTCTTCTCAAAGGCTTTCCATAGACACCAAGATTGTTGTAAATTGATGTTAGAGAAGAAGCAATGACAATTTAAATGTCACTAGTTTCTTGAACTTGATTCCTATAGGTCAAATCCCATAGTGTGAATCTTGCAAGCATTCCTGCAATTAAATCCCATAAAGTAAATCCCACAATTCACATTCTGGCTATTTTATATTATTGGAATTGTGTTCTCAAGGGCTTTCTATGGACATCTAGATTATGGCAACCGTGTGTCTAGAAAAGAAATTATGATAAGTTGAATATCACTATTTTCCCAAATTTGATTCTTGCAAGGAGAATCCCTCAAGTCAAATCACATTTTTTGAATCCTATAGGCATTCTTGTAGGGTATTCACGGAGTCAAATCCTAATGGCAAATCACACAATTCACATCGGATTTATTTTCTCCATGGTTACTTGTCTAAACAAGGCGTGCTTTAGTTCGTTGGAATTGTCTTCTCAAAGAAATTTCATAGACACCAAGATCATGGCAAATAAAGGTCTAGCAAAAAATTTATGATAAATTGAATGTCAATATTTTTTCTTGGACTCATTCTTGCAGAGAGAATCCTATAGATCAAAGCCCATAGGCATTCACGTAAGTCAAATCTTGCAAGCATTCCTTGGGTCAAATCCCATAAAGCATATCCTAAAATTCATATTAGGGCTGTTTTCTCTATATTTACTTGTAAGAATGAGGTGTGCTTTATTTTGTTGAAAGCATCTTCTCAAGAGCTTTTTGTGGATACTAAGATCAATAAGAATTGAAGTGTTGAGAACAAGTTACAACAATTTGAAGTTCATTATTTTTTGGACTTCCTATTTTATTAGTTTCTCAAACTTATGTGTCTTTTTTCATCACTTTGATATTGAATGACCACTTGTGTTAGTTCTTGGGGGTCCTTATTTAAAGAGTAGTGCCACTTGCACTTGGTTTGCTGTTGTTGTTTGGTGGTTCTTGAATTTTCCTCTAGGATTATGACTCAAGCAATGGAGGTATTTTCAAGCATTTCAACTATTGAAGAAGAATTCTACAAAAAAATCATCGGGGTATTATGAGTTTTCTCAATGGAGTAGGTTCTGATTATGATGATAAGGATTCTTGTATTAGAGCCTATGGATTGGGATAGAGTGCATGAAAGTGAAAGGAAATGAAAGTGGAGAATGTGTGCAAGCAAAGGATTTAAGGTTATTAGGATCTAGAGAAGTGGATAGTAGCTTTTGTATATAAGTGATAAGTACCATACTTTGTAAGTCCTTTGAGTTTATCTCAAGTATAATAAATCTGTGAACTATGTGCATTCTAGTGCTTTTTTGTGAACATTTGGTTTGGAACAATGAATGTTGAACAACAATCAAACCAAATTAGTAGTTATATCCAAATAGATTGGTATCTAACAAAAATACCGGTCTTCTGATGGTTGAAAACTAAACTCCATGATAGTGGGCTCTAACACTCTCCACCAATACTCTTTTGTCCATGCAAACACATTACTCCTCAAATTATCTAATATGGGATCATGATTATCTCAAAAATCTTGCAAGTCATCTTGAGGTCACTCAAGTTTCAATTCCACAACAAGCAATCAAGCTTCATACTACAAATGACCTCTTCACAACATTGAAGAGCCCATTGTTTAACTTTGGGTGATTTCAAAATCACCTCAAGTACATTCTTATGCTTCTTTGGCTAAAAAATCATGGTGAATAATAAAAAATGAATGGAAATTTAGGAAATGCTCTTCTACCCACTCACACAATCCCTCAAATTCCCAAAAAAAAATTACTCTTGATTTTCACCAATGATTGCCCTAGTCTATTCTCACAAATTCATAAAATTGAAAATGGAAAAATAAGTTGTTGGTTGAGGTTCTTTGCAAATTTATAGCTTGAGGTTGGAGGCCATAGAATTTGGCAAGTACATCCTAGGTGAAATATTACTGCTTGCAAATGTGAGCATTTTGATTTCATGCAGATGGCCATCAATTTATGTTTTTGATCTAAATACTAATGTAGTCATGTTGTTTGAATTTCCACAAAACCATTGACTCTCAACATGGTTGAGACGTTTGACACTTGGCATCAGATACACTTCTTCATTTTTGATGTTTTTCTTCAGTTCTTGAATTTTAAAAGCACAATCATCACAATGATCATGACCATGAAGTTTGTCATCACAAGAGTTAGATTATGACCACAAAGTTCAGGATCAAAAGAATCACTATCACCAAAATCCTCTAATTTGTGGCTCTAAATCTTGACCAAGCAGAAGCTATTTCCTGCTCCATTTTTACTCTACTATATGATTTCCTTCTATGATAACAATATTTAGCACTTCTTGGTATTCTAGTTTCTCCAAACTCCTAATTCTCCCTAATCTTATGAGATTGTAGGAAAAAATAGAAAAGTGTCCTATCAGTTTAAAGAGAGGTCACTATAGAGCTCTTACTCCCCTAGTACCAATAAGAGTGCCTTGAAATCATAGATTATACTACACTACAAGCTTTGCATGGAAGAAGGAAATGAAGCTTGGAGAAAAATTGAGGGTAAGAAACAAAGAAGTGGCAAGCATCTGCAAAAAATTCATGAGTGCTAAGATTTGGATTGTGACTTTGGATTTATAGTTGTTAGAATATTGGAAAGAAGTGACTCTTCAGTTGGGGCAAATGGAGAAGGAAATGCAAAAGGAGGAGAAAAATTGGGAATCAGATTGATTCCAAATACTAGAAGAGAAGAAGTGAAAAAGGAAGTGAGTGTCATTAATTAGCACATAAAGGGATCAAGATTGAAGGCAGTCCAAAAATTAGAAGAAACACAAGACCAATTCATGGAGATGCTGGAGGAAGAAGCCAAAGGAAAAGTGCTAAAGACAAAGACCCATGAGTTGAATCTATACTTCTAGAAGTTAAAAGTGTAAACCTACAAGGAGGAGCAATTGGAAAAACTTTCAATTTTGCTCAAAGAATACTCAAACAAGAAGTTCATTGAAGTTTTTTATACCCTCTTACTAAAGATAGCTAAGTATAAAGAGCGGACCAAAGATTTAGCTAGGTAGCTTAAAGGAAAAGGTAGTTCTTTGTAATAGAGCACCAAGCTTAAGATACTTTACCTCAATGAAGGAAGGACAAGCATGCTGGAGTACCAAAGTCCTTCTTAGTTGTAGACATTACTCTTAGCTATAAACATTTGTAGTTGTAAATATTCCAAGAAGAATGACTTTGGTGTTGTACATGACTTTGTTCTTGAGTGAGACTTTGGACTTTGTGGTAAGCCTAAAGAATGTATATTTCAAATTGTCTTTGGGAAAGACCTGACACCTCCCTAACATGTGTAAGAAGCTTAATTTTTTTTATAGAAGATTAGGATAAGATAAGAGTAGAATCTTTAGTTTTGATGTAGAACGAGATAAGATTACAAGAAAATCTGCTTAACCATCAAATACCTTTGGATTGAAGTAGAAAATATATTTAAGGCTTTGGCCCAATAAGTTTCAAGTTCACTTACCCATGCAATTTTTCAAACAACCGAAGTTCAGTTCTTTGCAAGATTGTTATCTCTTTGATCTAAATGTTGGTGAATCCTTACAATGAGAAGTGGTGAGGAATTTCACAATAGAATTAGAAGTGCTAAATATAGAGTGTTGTACTTTTACTTGATCAAGATGTCTGATTCCAAAGAGAGCCAAATGAGTGAACCAATGTGTTGAGGTATTAGGTCATTTTTTGAGCATTGAGAGTACCATGAAATCAAAAAGCACGGGCATCTAGCTAACAAGAGATGCCTTTGGAGTCATGCTTTCAAGGAAGGATTGTACATGCCTTTGAAGTTTATGTCTTTTGGATGAAGGGACCTTTGGTGTGAAGTGATCCATCACCTTCAAGAGCAATTTGGAATCTACTTGTAGTGAATGTGATATTAGTTTTCCCTTTGTTGTAGTATGCCACTGAGGATGACACTACACTCTTTGGAAGTAGTTCTTGCCCAAGAGGATAATAGAGATTAATAAATGAATTGTGATACAATGATACTTCCTTTCATTTCTAGTTATTTTTTACCAATATCATCAAGGGAAGAACCTATTCTTACCAATTAAAGAGCATTTTGGTTGACATTGGATTATTATATACTTTAAAGTGCCATTGTTAGGGATACACTCCATGTAGTGGCTAGAAGTGAAGTTAGACAAGGCAATGAATATCATTGGGGAATCAAGTACAAGTAGATATTCAAACCCCTTGTGATCTTAGAGCTTTATGGATAACTACAAAATATGAAGCTATGTGGTGAGTAGCCAAGGAGAGAAATGCTCAAGAAGACTTGAGAGAAAAAAAAAAAAAACAATCAGCTAACCCATTGATGTCTATCCTTGTAGAAAGGAAAGTTTGGACTCAAGAATATAACATGTCAATGGTTCTAGACTTTGGTACATTAGACTACGTCTTTGTAGTCTAATGTACCACTTGCCAAAAGGGAGAAGGAGTAATTTGATAGCACTTTAGAGGGAGTACCTTGAGTGTTCTCAACCAATATTTTTTTTGGCTTGGGTTTCAAAGAGGAGTATTTTCAATTGACTCCATGTGATTATAATTTGACAACAAAGTAACCTTAGTGAGTCAAAGTGTGCTTTGTTGTTTACAAAACTCTAAATTCTTAGACTAGGGCAAAGTCTTATCTCCTTTATCTAAAGAGGAAGGCTTCTCTGACCAAGTACCCAATTCAGATCTATTTTGTTTTTCCCATGCAAGTGTGATCTCTATACCTACTTCAACTCTTATTCAAATACCAAATCATGCTTCCTTCACACACCAAAGTGACTATAATTTCAAATGGAAAGCTGAAAAGGAAGATCTTGATATCTTCATGGAGGAGTTTGATTCAATCATGGTGGCCAACAAAGAAGATGTGGAATATGATAGAATTTGAATATTTTCAAGCCTACTTTGAAAGAAGGCAAGGAATTTTTACACTCATATAAGTCAAAATCATACAAATGTAGAAGATTAGCCAATAATCAAGAGTCAATTTCTTGAATGCATTTGAGAATTAGATTAAAGGCAAATGCATTTTCCACATTCAATAGTCTAGAGCAAGAGAGGAACAAGAAGTTGCATGATTACATGAAAAGGCTTAAAAGTCTCTTGAGTGAGGTGCCTAAGCAAGGTGCCATCCTAAGATACTTGGATGCTCAAGTAATGGCTTGGTTCTTAGGACTACTTCCTACATAAATTTGTGTCTTTGCCAAGGAATGAGACCATGACACCTTGAGCAAAGTGATCAAGTTTGTAGAGTATTACAAGTTGGCTAAGATGAATATTTTAAGCAAACTATACCAAGGATGAAGTGCAAAGAAGCCAAAGCAAATTTCACTCCAAACATTACCTTCTTCATCTTTGGAGTCATCTTGTGCAACCTCATATTTAGAATCATCATCTTTTGAAGATGAGAAGGAGAAAAGGAAAGAAGGGCAAGGTACTTGTAGACACAAAGTAGATGCCAATTAAAAAGCCCTTACTCAATTTGGAACAAAGTTAGAGGAACTCATAAAGGATTTTGTTAACTTCAAAGTGCAGTTGGTCAATGTAGAGGAGAGATAGAAACCCCTTTTGTACACCAGACCAACTATCTAGTGCATGACTTGCGGTAAGTATATACCTAGGGAGTATGCTACCAGTAGACCACAATGAAGGATTTTACTTCCTAGGTAGAATACCTCCTCAAGTATAATTCTGGAACCCTAGGACACTAGTCATTGTTAGGCCTAGAGCCTAGAAAGCAAATACAATGCACTTTTTTGTGTGCCAATTACATGGCACGTGGTCATGTAGTGGCTAACTATCCTTAGCCACCTACCTCAAAGCCACAAGTAAGGTTCGCACCAACTCCATCTTCCACTAAGATGGATGCAAATGTCTGTTATGTCACTCTAGAGGAGTTAGGCAAAGAAGACATACTTGTGGCCAAAGAGAATGGTTGGTCTGACTTGGAAACCAACCAAGTAGATACTCACTTAGGCAAGAAGGATATGAGTAGCACTTCTTCCTTAGAGTCATTTGACTCCACAAAGTAGAAAAGAGAAGAGGTTATACATGAAAAGGCTTGTCCAAGAAGGAGCTTAAGTTACTAGCAAAACTTAAGCATAAAGAAGGCAAGAAGGAGTCCCCGCTTGAAGCACCTTCTACTCCAAATGAAGGTCATTCCACCAAAAGTATAGTCCACATGAGTGTACAATCCAAAATTAAAAACTCCAAATTTCTTGCTGAACTTTGAAAAGAAATATAAGAACTTTTGTAGAAGGAGATTAGCAAAATGCATGCTAATCCCAAAACCATGGAAGAAGTTGAGAAGCAGCTACTAGCGACTACTATACTTTGGGAAGGATTGGACTCTCCTCCAAAGGCTGATGGAACTAACAAAACAACTCCAAATAACTTTGAGCTGAAGGAGGTTACCATGAAGAAGGCAAGAGATAAGATACAAAGGAAGGCAAGTTCACTTTTGGTAATTATCCAATATGTTATTATTGTAGACTTTTCCTTTCTCCAAAGGATATGCAATGATTAAATAACTTTTGGAAGACAATAAGCTGTGCAAATGCCAATTAACCTTGACACTCCACAAAGTGTAGAAGGGTAAGTGGGATAATATGCCTACCACTTACCAAATTGAGCTAAAAGACTTAGGATCCTTTGAAGTAGAAATAGAGATCAATTGTTGTATGATCCAATGGGTTCCCATAGACTATGGATTAGGTGTCAATGTCATGAAAAAAAAACAGCTCTTAAGTTAGGATATACTATGTGTGAATTTACTCCTTTTATTCTACAATTTGCAAATCAAAATCGTAGAAGACCCTTGAGGATGTTGTCCAAATTCATAACTATGATAGATGGTGGAGCTTTTTTCCTCAATTGTATTATCCTTTGATTTGTAGCCACAATGTATTACCCTTTTCTCATAGGAAGAACTTGGGTTGTATGGTGCTCAAGTTATTTTAGACCATCATCAACATATGCTTCAATTTCCAAACCTATAGTCAACAAGGTTCAAGCCAATTATAGTTTTTTGGAAGAAGATTGGAGAAATATTGTCATCAAAAGGAGAGTACAACAAGGACACTTTGGAAAACTCTGGAGTAATTTTGGAAGAGGAAGACACGATGAACTACTTGGAGTGCTACAAAGTTGAAGATAAAGCCAAAAGTAGTACCTACTCAAAAGAAATAGAAGAGAATATAACACTACTCAAAATTGAGTCATGTGAGTCATGTAGAAGGCATCATTAATCCAAACAACTATTAAGAAGTGATAGTAGTAAAAGGGAAGATATCTAAGTACACATCATAGCAGGACCTAGAAGAATATGGAGTAATGTTCTAAGAATATCAAGATGACTTTACATGGAGGATTGAACAAATGCGATACACTCCATGTCAATTTGGGGAGAATCAAATTGATTTAGAAGAAGGTGTAATGCAAGTGAGACAACAACAATACCAACTCTATCAAAAGTACTTATTTCTAGTGAAGGATTAGATAGATGAGTATCTTTAAGTTGGCATCATCTTCCTTGTACTTAGTGCCAAGTGGAAATCCCTCATCATAGTTGTACCTAAGAAGAAAATGGGTAAGATACAAGTATACCAAGACTTTTGTAAGCTAAATACAACTAAAAAGAAGGATCATCACCCTTACACTCCATGAATACAATTTAAATTAAGTTGTAGGTCATGAATGTTATAGCTTTGTAGATGAATTATAACCATATCTCCATTGAGAAGAAGATAAGGACAAGAAAACCTTCATAATAGATTGGAGCATTTATGCTTACAGGCTAATGCTATTTGGACCATGTAATGCACCTACAAATTTCAAGTTGATGATGATGGCTATCTTTAAAATTTACATTTTGAAGTTCATGGAAATTTTTATTGATGACTTTTGTGTTATTGGCAAAAAGGAGGACCATCTCTCCTTTCTTTGGAAAACCTTTGAGCAATGTTGAGTAACACAATTGTCCTAATAGAGACGTTCTTTTTTGTAATGATGGAAGGCATGTCACTTGGACATTGAGTCTCAGAATGAGGTGTGGAAGTGGATGAAAAAAATCTAAAGGTGATCCAGGCTCTCAAAACTCAAAAGAACCTAAGAGAACTTCAAGCCTTTCTGTAGGTATTACAAAAGATTCATCACTAACTATGCCATTTTGGTGGTGTCCCTTACAAAATTATTGAAGAATTCCAAAGAGTATGAATGCACAAAGAAGCAAGAGTAGACCTTCATTGCATTAAATTCCACATTAGTGGAAGCTCCAATGATACAAGACCCTAATTGTGAATAGACAATCCATATGTATTGTAGCTACTTCTTCTATAGCTATATGAGTAGACCTCAGCCAAAAAGATAATAGTTAGGAAGATTATCCAACATATTTTGCTAGTAGGCAATGGTCTGACATAGAGATGATTTACACCACTACAAAAATGGAAGCACTAAAAATGTATGCTTGCAAGAAATTTCATTACTATCTATTAGTTAGAAGTTTGTCTTTCATGTAGATCATTATGCATTATAGCACTTAGTGAAGAAGGCATATTTTTCAAGACAAATTGTGAGGTGGATACTACTCTTGCAAGAATTTAAATACACAATGTAGGTAAGAAAAGGAGTAAATCATGAGAATATAGATTTGTTGTCCCAAATCAAGACCAAAGATCAAGCCCAAGAAATGACTTCCTAGACAAAGAGGTATTTCATATTTTGGCAACAAAGTGAACCCATTATTAGTAGAGTATAGATATTTTTGCACCATATAATAGTCTAAAGGAATGGATCCAAGACAATGAGTAATGTCTCTTCACAAGATGGGTCTTTACTAACTAAAGAGGAACATTTTGTTCAAGACGTGAAGAGATGAAGTACTTTGACTTTATTGTGAGTCATAAAAAATTGGAAGAATGATACAACCCTTGCATGTAGAAGCCAAAGAAGGTCATTTTTCCTTGAAGAACACAACAGAGAAGATCTTAGCAAATGTTATTGTTGCTGATGATGTACAAGGATGTGCACAAATACATCAAAAGGTGTAATTCATGCCAATAAATTGGAGGACCTACACCAACCATGCAGTGAACCTTGAGGCCCATCCTACCCTTAGCACCAATTGAGAAATGAGGAATAGAATTTTTAGTGTATGATACAACCTACTTCAAAGATCACACAAAGGAGGTATATTTTGGTTCACATCAATTATACCACCAAATCAATTACAAAGGAAAGAGCATCACCCCACAAAGATCAAATGAGTGTAGGTAGCTAAAGGATAGCTAGTGCTACTATATGATAGCCAACACAAACTCTTCCTCAAGAAGCTATACCTTAGGTGGATGGGACCATACAAGGTAGAGAAGGTTTATGATAATGGGTCTCTACAACTTGTTGATCTACAAGGAAACTAATTTGCCACCTGAGTGGATGGCTGGTGTGTAAAGAAATATTACACTTAATCCCAATGAGAGCTGACCTTATTTTTGTAGGGATGCTCACATTTGAGGAGTGGGATATATGGTGCACATATTTCACAAATTCTTTTCTTTTTATTAATTTCACTCTTGTTGGTAATAGAACGACTTAACTTAATGTTTTCAAAGGAAAGTTTCTAGATGAACTGCACTTCAGATTTTATTTTATTTTATACAAAGTAGAATTTGCAGAAGCCCAAAGCCAAAGTCACTTTGAAGGAAGAAAGAATGCCAAAGTAGAAATGACTCCAAAGGTTGATCGGAGGTACGGAACTCAAGTCTTAGTAACTTTCGCCTAGAAGAACTTTGGCATGTCAATGATCATAACAAAAGAACTTTAGTCAAGAAGAAATTTGGTCTGGATATTGATGCACCCAAAGATCATACACACATTTGAATGCACTATCACCTAGTTAAACAACTGCCACCAATAACCATTTGCATTCAAGGAAGATTATTTGGATTTGGTGAAGACCTCACATGGGTGAGGGGTACAATTTGGGGAATATTTTGCATATGTGAAAAGGTACTACACACCAAATACATGAAAGGTTTGGAGAAGGAGTGCTCAAACACTCTCCATCCACCAAAGGATTGAAGTCTTTGCCTATAAAACTAAGAGGTTACTTACGAATTTCACTTTTCAAAGCAAATTTGTTTTCAACTTTGAGAAAAGTTAGAATTTCTTAAGTCTTTATAGTCTTTTTAGTCTTCCTTACCTTTGAAGCCAACCCACATTCAACTTTTTTACTAGAATTTCATTTGAGAGACAACATGGTGTTCATTTAGAAACCCATGACTAACATCTCCAAATATATCTTCCAAAATCCTACAAGGAATAAGTGGGCTATGTATTGTAAAAGTTAGGTGATTCAAAGCAAGAAGCCTAAGAGGGAATTTGTAAGGCAATCCCTACAATTGGATCAAAGAGAAGTAGAGGAATGTACTTGGCCCAATTGCAAGACAATCAGGAGCAATGATTCTTGACATAAAGTTCATGTACAAGTCATTGACCAAAGACATCAAGGTGATGTTTGCTACAAAATGGTAGAAGAACCATGGGTGGCAAGTTGGAAGTTATAAAGATCCGGTGTGACAAACAATCTTTGAAGCAATCATGAAGCTATTTTGACACAAGAAAATGACAAAGCATGTGCTTACTTATGACCATATACTATACATGTATTCACTCAAAGTAAAGTCTTCTAATCCTTCCCATGTATTCTAATTTCAGTTTATATCCTCCAATCTCACCATATGCCTTCATAACCTATGCATATAAGGTACACACCAAATTCCCTCCATCAGCTTGTGTCCTTCCAACTCAAGCATACACATGAGCCTAGTATCCATCCATATATCCACATGTGTTTTCATTGATGTTGTTAAGTACTAAATTCATTGACAAAAAATAACCAGGGAAATAAACACATATTTATTATCAAGGTTCACACACCTTGTGGTATGTCCCCATGAAAAGACACTTTCATGAACTTTCACTAAATGAAATAGGATTGCTACAAACCAGAAGTATCATTGAGCTAACAAAAGAAAGAACTACTTTATCTATCTTAGAAAAGTCTCTCCCCGTCTCTTCTCCCCACAATACTCCTAGTGCTTGTATCAATTTTAAATCAATCATAAGCTGAAGCAACAACATTCAATTTATGAATAAAACTGACCTCAATGGTGTCGTGGATTCATGCCCAACATCTTCTTGGCATTGCTCAAATCTTTCATAGAAAATTTAGAGCTCAACATTTTTTTCAGCTCTATAATCTTCTTTAGATTGGAGCTAGCTACAAGCATGTCATCCATATATACAATATACAATAATTTAAAGATATTAAAATATCACCATCACCATCACCAATTTTCTAAGATAGATACAATAATCAACTTCATATCTAGTTAAACCTTTTATTGGCATGAAATTGTCAAACAATCAAGTACCACCATCCCAAGGCTTGTTTTAGCCCATATAAATTCTTCTTCAAGCAACAAACCATGTGCTCTTTGCACTTTTTTGCAAACCCTATTGGTCATACCATGTATAATTCTTCATCCAACTTGCCATGTAGAAACACTATCCTTACATCAAGATGTTCAAGATGAAGATCCTCCACATCAACTATGTTTAGTAATGCCTTAATGGATGCAAGCTTCATCATTGGTGCAAATATCTCTATGTAGTTGACTTCTTCCTATGAGAAAAACCTTTGACCACAAGCCTTGCCTTGTGTCTTATGCTACCATCTACCTCTATCCTGATTTTGTACACCCATTTGTTTAGCAATGCCCTTTTGCCAATAGGTACTATTGTCAATTCCCATGTCTTATTTTGGTACAAAGAAGTCATCTCATCTTTCATAGCATGCTCCCATTTCACATCAGATTGGTCATGTTTTGCTTCCCCATATGTATAAAACATGACTTAGAGTTCTATTTGCAAATCTATCAAATATTACCTTTGCTTTTCTCACTCTTGAAGATCTCCTTGGTGTTAGATCTGCTTGTTCCTCAGGTTCTTCATGTTCTTCTTGTTGAAATTCTTGTTCTTTGGACTTTTCACAGTCACTAGATTTCTTGTGAATCTGATCTTGAGGAGTAAGTTGGTCTATCTAAGATCTCTTCACTCACTCAATATCCAAATCAAGATAATCTAGTTCAATTGACTTCTATTGTGCATTTTGATAATCCTTGTACATCTTACTCTCTTGGAATATCACATTCCTACTACATATGACTTTGTAATTATCATAATCCCAAAGTCTACAACCATACTCACCATTGTCGTAGCCAATGAAGATACACTTTTGAGACCTAGTCTCAAGGTTCTTCCTATCCTTGTTATTAATCAATGGTATATGCTATGCAACCAAACACCTTTAAGAAGGAATAATTAGCCTTCTTACTTGACCATGCCTCCTCTAAGATCTTTCCATCTAGTGCACTAGACTGATTTTTGTTGATCAAGTATACAATCATATCAATTGTAGCAGGCAAAAAGTAGAATGGTAACCTTATGTCTATTCTCATACCTTGCTTGCTATAAGATTTTTCAATTCATCCTTTTTGCTACAACATTTTCTTGTGGCATTCTTGGAACCATCTTTATACCATGCATACCTTCTTGGCTCAAGAACTTTGTGAATTCTTGACTTTTGTACTCACTCCCATTGTCAAATTTTAGTGCTTTCATCTAGCTTGACCATTGCTTTCCACATCTTGAATATATTGAAGACTTCTGATTTTTCACAAAGAGCATAGACCTAGATCTTTCTAGTTGCATCATAAATGACAGTGATAAAGTACCTCTTGCTTCCATATGAAAGCTCTTGAATTGAGCCCCATGCATTGGTGTGTACCATTTCTAACTTCTTTTTGTTTTTCTTTATTGACCTTTCAATTTGAAACCGACTTCTTTTTGCTTTCCAAAGGTCCAGGTCTCATAGAAATCTAACTCAACCTTCTTCAAACTTGGAAACAAGTTTCTTGTGTGTAACTCCTTTATACCTTTTTCACCTAGATGTGCTAGTCTTTGATGTCATGTCTTTAGATGGATCTTTTGGAGCCACAATGCCACAACAATAATCTCAATGCTTTCTCCTTGGAGTAGGTAAAGTGTACTTGTATGTTTTCCCTTGCTACTGCTCTTGCTCTAGATGTTATATTCTATTCTTTGCTTCCAAAGGTTGTAACAAACCTTCTTCATTAAGTTTGCTAGTTGAAATAAGATTTTTCTCCAACCGTGGGATCTGCCTTGTCTCTCATAAGACAAGCTTTGCTCCACCAGGAATCATGATCATAATAGTTCCATTTCCAACTATAGGACACAATTGACCATTTCACACAACTACTTGCTCTAAATCACCATTGCAATAATTGCAAAACAAGATTTTCTTTGATATATAGTGGAAAGAAGCTCTCAAGTCCACAAACCACTTATATGTAATAGAATCAAAACCTACAAATAACTACAAGTTTTATGAATGATTTTTTATTAGTTATTGCATCTTCCATATCTTCTTGCAGTTTTCTTGTATAAGCTTCACATTGATGCCTTCTATGCTAGGTTGGTGACAATACCAACACTCATTGTTTGATACTACTTTCTTGCTTTGGTCCTCTCTCTAGACTTTGATCTAGCATGACCATTACATTTATATTGGCTTTGATTTCTTCCACAATTTTCCACTACAAATGCCATAGAAGATGTAGATGCTAAGTAGTTGTCTCCCCCAAAAGCTCTTCTCCTTATCTCTTTGTCCATGATGCTATTTATAACATTGTAAAACATCAAGTAGTCTTTTGTTGTGTTATATTCCCTTGCACTACTCTATTGTAGCTATTTGGTAGGGAACACAAAAACAATAGAGGCTGCAACTTCATATACAAATCTATGTCTGTTGATTCCAACTGATTTGTAACTTGTGTAAAGTGATTAATGTGCTCTACTAAGGATCCTCTATTAGCCAATTTAGTATTGACCAGTTTCTTTAGCATTAATATCTGATTCGATGTAGAGTGCTTCTTATACATAGTTGCAAAAATATCCATCGTTTCCTTTTCCATTTTAGCCTTTGCTATGTGGTACTCCATCTTTTTCATCAAGCCTAGACAAATTGCACCAAACGCCTTTCAATCAAGTATCTTCCATGGTGCATCTGCCTCTGGATTAGCTTCAGCCCTTTCTGGCTTCAAGTGGAGCATACAAATCCTTTTGGTATAGATAGTCCTTGATCGGGATCCACCATCCGAAATCTTGTCCATCGAAATTTTCAACTCTGATTTTGTCTTCTGCCATTCTTGTCAGCTTCCGGATCTAACCACACAGATATTCTCTCGAGAAAATATCTCTACCCCAACCAACAACAGATTGATACCAATTGTTAAGAATTAAGGTGCTAAATCATTGACAGCTTCCGGATCTAACCACACAGATGATTCTCTCGAGAAAATATCTCTATCCCAACCAACAACAGATTGATACCAATTGTTAAGAATTAAGCTGCTAAATCATTGACAGACGGAAAGTAACAATGGAAATAAAGGGAGATTTGTTATTGACGTTCACCCAACTAGGGCTACTTCCCCGCACATAAACACTTTCCTGAGATTTCACTATACGATATAGGATGGTTACAAACGAGAAGTATCATTGAACTTACAAAAGAAAGACCAACTTTAAATGGCACTATTGGCTATGCTAACTCTAATCCCAACCCTAAATGCAAACCACGTTTAAATGGTGTCCATTGCAGTAACCAGAAGCTCATTGGGTATGCTAACAATAATCCCAACCCTAAATGCAAACCACGTTTAAATGGTGTACATTGCAGTAACCGGAAGCTCATGCTCTTCCGCATGTAGAAAGAATACGGTACAGATACGTGGGTTGGATCTCTCAATGTGTGGAAGGCTTTTGAGATGTTGTTGCCGTGCTTCTTGCACACTTTGTTCTCTTCACTGATACTCATTTCGCATGGGGAGTCAGACCAATATGTTATAAATGATGTTATTTGAGCCGAGGTTGCCTCTCATGGGGTAATCTTACTTTAACACCTTTTGGCTCTTGAAGACGTAACTTGCTGTACGTAATTCGTAACTTCGTTGAAAACCATGTGATAACACCGAGTACTTTGCTAGTTACATGCCTTCGATGTCTGTTAGAACTTTCATGATTTAGCAGGGCAAGAGTACCAAGCAACAATGGCAGTGTTACAGATACTGCGACCAGCCCGCAATTGTGAGTTGATTGCAGCTTGCTGTGATTGGGGAAGTTCTGCCAAGGACAAGAAGAAAGGCGCAAACAATGCACAGACGGCAATAGCATAAGATTCTCAATAACAAGATTCAACGAGAACCCCCATCTACTTAAAAATGAAAAAAAATTGGTAGTACATATCCGAACTGACTCACTTACCACGTTTTGTGATGATGGAGCAGGAGGAAATAAATGTGCCCCACATTAGAAAAGTGTTGGCAGATCCATTTTCTGAAGATGAAGGAGGCAAACCGCAACCTTACGCTATATTTCTTTGATAGAAAACCAATGGGTAAGGTTGAAGGATCTTCTAAATACTCATGTCACCTGAAGTGGCACACAGAGCTGAAGTAAATGTCACACAATACATCATGCCTCTGCAAAATGCCCACTAGATGATAGTTTCTAGTCGTCCCCAATCTACATTATAGGTTTTGTTGACTCCAATATGAAGCAGTCGAGTTTAAATTGCCTTTATACGATTCTACTTTGTACAACAATCCTAGAGCTTGACATGCTTGAAGACGGGTTAGTACTGCAATATTCTATGGGAATTCGAGAATAGATTAGAAGAAGAACATCAGACGAGACATTTAACCTCAAATAGTGCTGGACAGCAAATGGCCGCACAATGTGAATCACAAGATTGGATTCGCTTGGATCAATTCGAGCAATATCAGAAGCCGGCGGTTCAATTAAATCTAATGTACCAGGACTAATGTTTCCCAATTCCACTAAAATTTGTCTTCCAATGTACAAGGCACTTTCACCAAACCGTTATGAGGGGACCAGCTGGCGGATATTTAAATTCACAATATAACGAGAGCAGTCCCTGCTTTGAGTACGGCCTGGTGACGATGGACTATCCTCCTACCTAATGATTTCTTTAATGGGAGATCTCACATAAGTTACAATCATACAGAGATTAGTGACAGAACTCTTTGGCTGTTAGTAACTAATACCCAGTCAAACATCTTTGCCAGATGGAGTAGAAGAACGAAAATCTCCAAATGGTGCAAAAACCGTATCCATTGCCAAAAGAAATTTCGACTGCATGTGGAGCGAACTTAAGAATTGTTACGCTCACAAGGGGTACTCTTTCTGTAAGGGCTCAAGGTCTCTGCGTCCACAAGCATCCACCATATCCCACCGAGCTGCACAGCTGCTGTCATCCCAAACATACGACGGATCAGAAATTACGATCATAACGAAGATGACATACTTTACACACTTCGGACAAAACCAGGATGAGCTTCGGAAATTGCAGATACTATGTACCTGAGCGAAATCTTCAAGTAATCCCAAACATTGTCTGCTTTGGGATTCATTCCAAGAGCACGAACATAGTAACGGATTGACTCCTCATACCGGCCCTGTCCAGTCATAATCAAGTTCAGTCAGTCTCAAGTGGAAATGAAATTGCACGGAATGCACGTCAAGAATCCACAAGAACGGAGTATCTGAAATCATCTTTGACAGGAACTTAACAAAACGTTAGAAAAAAATAAGCTTCAATCTTTATCGATCCTCTCGTAAAGCCGTATGTAATTTTGTTGAGTAATATACAGTTAAGTTGGAACTGAGCTAAAAAACATAATTAGAAAGGAATACGCACCTGGTTTGCATAGCCTATGCCCATATTTGACCATGCTCGAACATAATTGGGCTTCAGATCAAGAGCCTGGAACACACGAGTCAAAGCTTTAAATTAAACTGCATGTTCATGGAACAATTGCATATATTGACTTCTACAGGCGGAGACATATTCTGAGCTTGTAGCATTATATAGACGAGGTCCAAAACCACCGGAATCAAAGCCCCCCTTCCTGTAATATGGAAAAAAGAAGTCATAGGATGCTTCCAGAACACAATAGTACCTGTTGATACGCGTAGATAGCATCGGAGCTTCGGGCACTGTTGGCTTGCGTTGCACCTAGCTTGTTCCAGAGCGAATAGTCTCGAGGCTTCAATTCTAGGGCTCTTTGGAAGCTCTGAATGGCCTTGTCATACTCTCTCGAAAGATTGTAAAGAACCCCTAGAACAGTATGCACATCTCCATCTTCAGGAGAAACTAATGCTGCCTCGTTCACCATTGCTGTGACCTGCATAGCAACAAACTACTATTAGGAGATGCAAAACCATGTGTGCAAGACCATAAAATCCTGCAAAAACTGAATTCTAATTTTGTTTCCTTAGATTTGATTCAAAGTCCTCCTTTCTTTGGACGTGGACTGGCGTATTAATGCCTCAGCTTACCAATGTGAACGTATAATCCAAATTGGACTAAGAGCATAAGTTAAGGGAACAAATGGTGGTACAATCTTGCTCGTCAAGTTTACCTCAGAATGACTTAAATTGACATCTTGGGGTACAATCTTGCTATATCTAGGGTGATTTTGCAACCAGCCTCCAAGATAGCGTAACGCTTCAGCTTGCTCCAGCTCTGTTACCAAGAAGACCACATGAAACATTGGAGCTAAAAAGCAGGCATACAGGAGCAACAATGCAGCTGCTACATGTCCACATTTGTGCATGGGGAAGAAACAGGAGGAAAGCATGTGCCACAACTGACAAGCATGAGAACACCAAAATTAGCGACAAATAAGTAACAGCGTGATAGCCATCAGAAGATACTACACCTATCCAACCACATTAACCAATCGGACAAGGGTAACGAGACAGTCTGATACATACCGTTCGTATGACCAACTCCTAGAGCTAAAAGCACTTCCAAATTGGTTGGATCAGCATCTCTTGCCCGTACCATGGAAGCAATGGCCTGCAAAAGATCATCATGATGAGTACCGGGACATAAGCAAGCATGATACAAAAGACATTCCCAAGATTGACCGTTAAGCACGCTTATATGTACTTCCTAAGTTCGCAGTTTAGATGACCCCTCTCCCGGGATGCACATGCATACCCGTTCCAATCTGTCATATCCTTAATTACATTACATCAATGGAACCTGGTTAGGCGAAGAGAAGTCGCTTCAAAACCAGCAGAACAAACCAGCGTCATCTTTCGAACTCATACCTGTTTATCATCATCATTCTCTGCATGAGTTACGCCGAGAAGTCGCCAACCTTCAGAATTTTCAGGATTCTTGAGGAGTTCCGCTTCCAACGCTAATACTGCCTCACTGAGCAAGCCTCTGCGAAAAAGCTCTTGACCTTCTTTGAGAGGGTTTGGATGCCCAACATAGGGGTTCTGGTCCGCAAAAACGTAGGCAAACTTTGACGAATTTGGATTTTGTAGCTCCGACACCTGCTCCCCGACAAACCTGAAGAGTTACATGAACCATCGACATATTGAGGAATGCAGAGCCATTTCCATTTGAAAATGTTTGTAATTTGGAAACGATGACATATTGAGTAGTGGAATACAGAACCCGTTGTAAACCCAGTTCCACGTCTGACAGGACTGGACTCTGAGATTTGACAGTAACGTAGTAAAATTCTTCATAACAGTAAGTTACAGAGAGAGGTAAGCAAGCTTTGCCTGCAGACAAGGGTTAGTACCATAGTAACCCGCACGAAAGAATTATTGCGAGCAAGTGTAACCTCGAAAAAGTCAGCGTCTTGCATTATGACAGTGTTGACTGGAAATAAACTGCATAACCCTCCAGATGGGGAACTTCTAGACGCCCCAGTAGCTAATGTATGATGTTGGGATTAACCCCCTGCATGCTCTATGTCAGCATGAGCATATCAACACAAAACACACAATAACTAGATAAAAGTAATAGACAATGTTAGTTTAGTTAATCTCTAGTTTAGAGACTTCCCTTGTTTTTAAGGTTTTGTTAGAATCCTCTAGAAACCCTACTAAATATCTTCTACTTAGGGTAAAGAGGGGCACAGCCCTAATTAGGGTTAAGCAAAACAACTCCTAGGGTTTGCTGAAGTGTATATAAGAGTGCTTTCTGCTCCTGTTCAATAAGTTTTTCAACAAGGGTGATTCCCAACACCTCTTCCTTGCATTTCGTGAAGTCCTGAGTTGCCTAACATCATCTTAGGATTGTCTTTTGATATCTCAGTATAAGAGACTACTAGTGTTGCGTGAGAGAACCTACTTGATGCTTGTGAGCTGTGATACAAAGAGAGAGGTCTAGTATTGCAATAGTGATGTCTGATACATCAGAGATAAGAGGGAGTGATAAACCTTCCACTTCAAAGAGTAGGAAGCATGGTTCTTATCAGACAATGTAGATAGAAATGAGAAACGAAAACGATGGATATCCTAACTTTAGCCTTCTTCTGTATCTGCGGACTCACATACGTAGGACTAAAAGACGTAAATCTTGAATCTTACTTATCATATGAATCAAGCCAACTCTCGTGAGAACCGTCTCCATAGGGGTTCTCTGCCACTTGTTCAGCATATTCGTCAGCCCAATCTTGAACGTGGAGCCGTGAGAAATCGTTCACCCACTCATCACTAGTTGAAGTACCTGCCTGGTTTCTGCGCGCGTACTCATTGGCCCAATTGTCCCCTGGATGTTGATGCTGTGAACCAATCAAATATATAGTCAAAGGTTAAACAAGTGTGTTCCTGCAAAGGATTTATGAAAATGTTCAAGTATGAAACACTCTTGGGAAGTAGTCACTTCTGACGTTAGCATGAGAAAGTGGTCTTACTACTTCAAGCCGCCTACCTCTCCAGCCGTAAATTCAGCTGCCCATCTTTCAGCTGGTGGCAGATGATGCTGCTGAAATTCGTTAGCCCAATCGTTAGCAACTCCAGGCTTTACTTGATTGTCCTCCACAATCAATTCTCCGCGACTCATTTTCGACACGAACTGTAAAAACTTGGAGTTCTGCAAATCCATTATGTACATCTCGAAGTATCAATTTACATATATCCTAAGTGACACAGGATATGGCTTCAATCCGGGAGGACATCAAATGAATGGTGGACCTACATATCACATTTGCCAAAACAAAGACGAAGATACAACTTGTGTGCGTGGTGATATTTTCAACCAAGACAGGCAGTGCCCGGAAGACACATGTTAAAGACTTGGACCCACTGTCTGATTGTGGGCAAGTGAAATTTGAAGTTTAAGGTTGTAGTGAAGTTTAAAGCCAGACCTGAAACTTTGGGTCTTGATTCTGGGCTAAAGTGTGCATGAGTGATCGCGTCTGCTCCAGTGCTGCACCGTTGCTCACCTCTCCATTTCTGTACTGCCCTCTAGCTGCCATTTGTTGTTGATGCTGCGGGGACGAGATGCAAGAAATGAGAAAAGAATGTATGAGTCCAGCAAACATTGAGTTCTGTAGACCTTGTACTCCATTCGCCTACCAGTTGAAACATACTAGCAACCATGTACGGGCTGCAAAATCTTCGGGAACTCTGAAATTGAGTGAGAGCACGGACCCCGCCGAATTGGTCCACCCATGAATCACCATTTTGTTGACCTTGAAACTCTTGAGCCCATCCCCCTGGCTCAGAACCCTTGTAATGTTGATGAAAGTCCTCTGCCCACTGATTAGGTAGTGGGCCACCCCTAACATCCAGCCTAGGACCATGAATCTCATTCCAGTAACCTTCCAGTTCTGAATGTCGGCCACCCATGGGTTCACGAAATCTCAAGTTATTGTCAATATCCAACGATTGCAATAAAGCATTTACCTGCACAGTGCCCCAACATTTCCATCAAAAGCATGCCCTACTGCAGCTTCAACAATACTCAGGTGGAAGCGCTCGCGCATTGGGATCTAGTTAGGAATCTCATAGGGTATATTTCTCAAGTCGACTTGCAGGTGCTCCAAATTAGTTGTTACGAACTTTAATCAATTGTCTTTTCGGGGTGAACCTTAACGTCGATACTGCTTCAAATGCTTGCGGACAATTTAGTCAGCAAAGCTTGACCTGAAGTGATGTAGCTAACCACCACTACCTAAGGATTTCTGCTTACAAAGTTCAGATGTATACTTGAGAAATGGGAGCAGGAGCCGTTCACCGAACGGGGGATCCAGATATATATTTGGGTAACGGGAGCAGAAGCCGTTCGAAGGACGGAAGATCCAGAACCCATTTAGTAGGGAACCGAGAACGTGCACATGAAACGCAAGCATGAACGTATGCGAATTGAATTGAAGTTAATCTAAGCAGGGAAATACATAACAACAGACAAACGGAAGTGACAGAAAGCAGGAACAATAATTGAAAGAATCATTAAGTAGCACCTGGAACTAGTATACATCATTTAAGAGAAAAATGACAACATTTTGGAATAGCAACAGAGGAAGCATCTGAACTTGAAATCAGAGAAAAATGATAGAGCGCGTGGGAAGATCCATTCGGAAGCAAAGGGAAACATAGAACGAGTAGGAAAACCACCGCCTTAGTGGAGGATGCTTGGGGTGGAGCGAAATGGGAAAGGAGTGGATGGTGTCTTGGCTGGGTTGGAGCGAAGCGTCACAGGACTAGATAATGTACGGCATGCTCTATTAGCGAATGAGTCCTAAAACATGGAACGCTAGAAGGAAGCAGGCAGACTGTCGTAGAAAGCCTGCACGAAAGGACCAACGACTTCATCAGTGCCGCCCAACGCAGTGCGGAAGTAGCTGGGCGAAGGCCAGTGCCTCTCGTACCGAGTTTCTGTCCGAAAGCTCAGGAGTGCCAGATATACATTGTGTAATGGAATACAGAACCCGCTGTGAACAACCCTGCTCCATGCCCACGTCTGATAGGACTGGCAAAGTTCAAATATATAGCATAGTAAACGTTGCAAATACATATGAGACTGCTAGTTTAGCAGAAAATTCACCTGAGCATTTACATATTCATCGCCCTTGTCCGCAAAGACATGCCGAGCCATTATACTGCTTCGATCACGTATACGCCTCTTGTCAGCTTCGGATAGACCAAGCTCAGGAAGACGGACTGCGTTGAATGGAGCATTTGCACGACTACTATCCAGGAAAGACCGGAAAAACCCTGATAAAACCCTCTGTGGAGGTGCTGCATGACAGAAAACATCTCATCAGCTCACGTCGCGAATGACTCAAGGCGCTTACACACACTTCCTCACACGGGCGGGATTGACAACCAAGTTTGCACTAAGAAGTAATGCAGCTCGTTGCTTAAACACTCACTCTTTGGTTCGAGCCCTCCATATGGAGATGATGAGCTCAACAGGAACACTTATTTATCGGACCCTTTGACCAGCTGAGGATACGACTTCTGTCTATCCCTCTTGACTCAGAAAACTAACCTCGGAAGCACTATCTGTATAGGAAGCTAAATTTCGGTCAAACGTTTGTAGAAAAGAAGAGAGCGATCCTCTATCTAACAAAACTGACCATCTAAAGCTAGAAGAGGTCGCCCGGCAACATCTCCTCCTTGATACAGAGTCTCAAAATTTCTGAATGCTGCTTCTTGTTCGCGATCAATGTGAGCCATCGGAGGCATCATATGTCCATTTACAGCGTCACCCCAAGCATCCGCAAATCCACCTTCGTCGACCATTCCAAAACCTCGTAAAAATGGTGAATTCTGCTAAAATAAAAAGGAAAGAAATATAGTCACACGTTACGGTAACAAACATAAATGAACTTTCTGACTACTTAAACCAGTTAAAGATTTTATGCTTCGACTTTAAAAAATTGAATTCCTCACTATCGATGTACAGGTGAAATTGAATTGCTATTCTTTCTTCTGATTGCTATGCTTGGTATACCCAGCAGAGCAATCAGAAAAGAGAGAATTCTAAGCTGAGACACCCATTAATTACGACTAGCAAGTCTTGCGTTGGATTCGTATTCACGCCTACAGGAAGTGTGTTGATGAGTGCTGTCGACTGTACTAAGAAACAGAGGATGAAGCGCACATGATTTCCATACGTTGATATCGTTTGGTTATTTGCGTTTCAGTCTCGCTTCAATAAATTCATAAGCATTCCAGCTGTAGTAAAAGTCTGCATTTATGCTGCACTAAACCTTTAGGCTTCCTTAATCGTGACATGCTACCAGAACTTTGTAGCTTATTTGCCAGTGGCGTCTAGTGTGAATGAAATTGAGACCAGGCATGTCTGAAATAATTGCAACAAGGATGGACAACATACACGTTGGTCGAGTTCGTGTTCATATTCTGATCCTGGAAGAGAGGTGAGTGATCTCCCAGCAAAATCTGTTGATTGCCCTTGGCCTGTCAGTCCAGGGAGCTCCCGAATTCGTTCCTGCGGTAACCCAAAGACGTAAGTCGTGGCTAGTTGTGGCACTTGTCAACAAAATAATTTGTTGAGTAAGTGATGCAAGAGTACTGTGAAACTCAGAAATACCTGACACAGAGCAGAAAAATGCCGGACCTGACCATGCTGTTTTCGACCAAATAACTACCCTAACTGAGCTTTCCAGGTCTCTGCAGAATTCTAGACTAAATTAAGAAGAACTGGCCGTTAAGTGAGCTGAATTGAGCAGTCTTGATGATACGCAGAAAGGCGTCGCACCTATCAAACTTCCATCTCCATGTTGAAAATGATGCGGAAAAAAGGCATGCTGTGCACAAAAATTTTAAGTAGCATCCACACACAAAAAAAAGACATTTCTCTCTGGTGCACAAAATCCCCTTGAAAACAGACCTGAGTTTTCGATGCACCGCCAAGCAGAGAATCCGCAAGACCACCGAGGGGATTTGAAGAGGAAGAAGCGCCATCGGATCCCGGCACCACACAGGCACCGCCTCCCATGACCATATCCCTGAGCGCCATATTGTCCCAATTCAATCCACCAAAGCTACCCCTCCTCCTTCTCACAATTCTCCGGCTCCAAAGCTAGTAAAACCCCAGAAGAAATCCCGCCTACACTTGCTTTAATCACAACTCCCGTCCTTCGATGTCACGATGCTCCGGCACCGACCGACGCTCATTCTTTGGGCCTGTTGGTGGGCATCTTCTCCTCCATATCCAATCTCTACATCTCTCTTACGCTTTCCTCTCTGTGAAGCTCTCAACTCCTTTCGTTCCCTTGCCTTGATGGAGCCTCCGGGAGTACGGCGTAAGCTGGGACCCCACCCTGCCCGAACTGCAGTAAACCCCCGGTTACTTACCACCACCGGCATTACACATCAGCAGATTTAACCACCGTGTCTGTTACACGTCAGCAGGGCTTGGACGGAATTCGCCCCTCCGGTTGCAGACACCTCAGCAGATTTAACCTCGTTCTGCCAGAAATGCAGACGTGTTGTACTCCTGACTTTTTGCTCGGCGCCTCATGTACGTATGTGGACCTTCGGGTGCTTCTGCTGAATTTCAGGTCATCTGCTCTAATACGACAAAAACGTCAGACTTGCTTCCGACAGTCCATCCGTAGCCTTCAGTAGCATGACAGTGCGGTCTAAAACTACCGTAGCAAGTGGAGAAATCAAGGGGACTTTGACAATATAGCCCTAGAAAGGCGACCGCGTAGGAAAAACGAAGGATGGGAAGACCCCGTCAAGCTGTACAAGGGAGAGAAAAAAAAGAAAAAAAAGTAACATGGGGCCAAGCCCTAATAAAGTCTGTATGAGAAATCTGAAATTTGATAATGATAAAGGGAGAACAAGCAAAAGTACAGAACATTACCGAGAACTTTCGGACTATACCGTTGAGCAAAATGGACATGAAGTTTTCGAGTGGTTCTGAAATAGGTTCTTCAATCGAAGGGTGGAAGAACTCATGGGATTATGGACTTTTAAGGTCAGTCTGAACTTCCCTTTTCAAATTGATATCGCGTCAACTTTAGATGCATTCTGACTGTGCAAGCCTTCCTTTGATTAGTGGGTCCTAAGTGAAATTACACGAAGTTGCAATTTGGACCCAGCTCATGCTTTTGTGTTGTTTCTAACAACCGGTAGCAGTTCTTGAGAGCAAAACTAAGAGCCCCCTTATCTCGCTCTCTAGACTCCCCCTCAGCCGGAGTTGCAATTATCAGTCTCGCCTACATCTGATCTAGAGGTTGTCAGTGTAAGGAGGAGATTGTTCGGTTCTCATGAAGTAAGGGGTTTCAGAAATAGTTATCCGCAATTTCATAACTTTTTGTATAGATAGTTACAAAGCGTTAAATGGATATGGTGTGTGACCGAGAGGTAGAAAAGTATCCTTACAGAGTTCGGGCCAAGTTCCTTATTATTAGCGCACTCCATATGAAATGATTTGTAGAAAATAAGGAATAAGGAATTTTTGTTATCACTCCGTAATGTATTGATTACGTATTAGGGTTAATAAAGTTTATCGTTTAAGGTTAAAATGAAAGTGGCGGTTACCAATGGGAACATCCATGATATTCGAGAATACCCATAGTAATCAAAAATTGACAAATTTAAGCACTAGACGAGCGGGAACATGATTTATATGGGATTTAATATATTAATTTAGGATTAAATGGGATTTTTCTTGTCGTTGCCCGTCATTGTTCGTCGCTGCTCGTCATTGCTCATGCTGCCCGTAGCTGCCCATAGCCGCCCGTAGCCACTCGATGGCGCTCGAAGCTCAAAGCTCGTTGGCACCCATACACGCTCGTTGCCGCTGGTTGATGATGGTTGACGCTGGTAGATGCTCGTGGCCGCCGGTAGTCGCTTGATAGTGCAAGTTGATTTTGCATCCAAATGTGAGCCTACATTGTAATCAAGTTTTTCCAAAAATTTTGTTGCCCTTTTGGAGTAAAATTCCTTGATCTCCAATAAATTTCTTGGTTGCAATAAGTAAGATTTCTTGGTTGCAGTAAGATGATGCAAATCATTTTCCATAACTCGAGCTATCTCCCTCACCACACTAATACATATGGATATGAACCAACACACCAATGCAAAACTACAAAACACACCGGTTTAGTTTACTGACATTTGCATTTGCATATGGTGAATTTGAATTTGAATAGTTGAGAGCAGTATTTTGGATCCGCCAAAAAATTTCATAAATCCCGCTTTAAGAATCACCCACCATAAAAACGTGACAACTCTCTCAAGAAGCCACACACCAAAGCAAAACTACAAAACACACCGGTTTAGTTTACTGACATTCGCATTTGACATTCGCATTTGCAGATGGTGAATTTGAATTTGAATAGTTGAGAGCTGCATTTTGGATCCGCCAAAAAATTTCATAAATCACGCTTTAAGAATCACCCACCATAGAAACGTGACAACTCTCTCAAGAAGCCACATAATCTCTTTTGACTGTCATTCATTTATTTCAGTATGGAACTCCTAGAATAACGTCTCATTTGTTTAAACGAATGCAAATTGCAGATGATATATCGTATAATAAGTTATGAAGCGTTCATTTGTTAGCACTCATCTCCCTACAGAGTTCACTAAAAAAAAGTACGATGTTAAAGAAGAAGACCCCGTACGACATCCGTCAAACCTATTTCTAAAACCCCCTAGTGTAGTGCTCAGTTCAGGTGGCCAGAGGTATTTGAAACAAACATCTCTCGCTTCTTCGGTACAGAGACGACAGACATCTTGTAAACTTGACTGTAAGACGTTGGGGAAGTCCGGGTGTGCATTCCTAAGTTGAGTTTAGATCCTGCTTGTTGTAAGAGTGACGGAATGGAGAACTGATACTGTATTATTCTTTCACTTCAACTGAGAAGAGCTGATAAGTCATTTTATAATGACACATCTGTGAGAAACAAATTCGGGGTCCAAGGCTTCAATTGAACAGCGATTGTTGTCCTTGTACACGACAGAATGATGTCCGGGAACTCTGGTGGGAAGAATTAGTAGTAGTGGAATACATTACTGTCTATCATTCAGAGAAAACACCAAATGCTCGGGACTGATCTGGACCATGTGAGATCAGTTTGTTCCGTGCGTTCAAGGTTTAGGGTTTTGATTGCCTTTGAAGATTGCTGCATCACGGAAAGGGATGTGTCGGCTCCTGGAAATTTATCCACGTTAGACGGGCAATTCTGGAGATATACTCTGATGTTTGATCGGCCATGATACCTCTGTAGAAGAATACGAATAACTCTCTGTTGCGGTGCACAGCTTGCAGGACTAGTTAGCTGGCGATGCCACCTCCGATCCGTTCTCCTGCACTTCTCAGTTTCAGCTCTGTCATTTATGAGTATTTGAGGGATGGTACCCGATGAGCAATCCCGGACAAGCGCTGCTGCAATCATCTAGTACCTCTGCGAGAGGATTGAGGTTCGACTGCACGATAATGAATGTCTGTAGGAGCAAAGGGGTGGGCATATGGCGCCACCAACTTCGCCTTCACATCACTCTTCTGAGCACATCTGCGAGAAATGGTGAAGTATATGTGGATTAAGAGACATCGTAATTCAATTGTAAACGGACCTGCTTGTGTATATAATTATTTTCTACGTCACAAACCAGTCAAGCTTTTTTATCAAATGGAATTATCAAACTACGAATGAAATTGGAAAGGTATTTGAAGTTCTAAATTCTGAGTCGTTGAATCAGGCCGAGAAGCTAACGGAGAAGAACAGCTTTGGCAGCAGTTTTTTTACAATCCGTCTGAATGGTGGGACAACAGGCTCGGTAAGGTGTGGTTTTTCATCGTGGTTATATAAATTCCCTCTGTTAGTCGAAATTTGATGTCATTCTCCGCTATTCTGTTTTTTCTTTGAATTTGTCCTCTCAATAGCATGCTGCCGTTTCGAACCCTGGAGTGTACTTATACCGTAAACAAACGAGTTCAAACTTCTGTGTCGGGTTGCAAATCAAAAGATGTATGGACCTTAATATTTTTTCGCAGCTGAACTTGGATACGGTGCTTACAGAGGGATCCTGATTACCCAGATTTCAAGCACAAATTCAGAAAGGAGGCTCTCTGGTTAGACAGTGGATCCAGTCATGAATGGGTGAAAAAGAAATTGGCTGCCTTGTTACAACATCAAGGACAATCCTACAGATTACTGAATGACTATCATTATGCAGTAGACCTTGGAGATGACGATAACAACAGCAGAGGTGTAAAAGTTAGGATATCTCTCACAGAAGGTAGCAGACAAGAGTCCTCAGATCATGGGAGAGATCTTAACCGCGGATTAGAAGCACAATTGGTCAAACTCCCAACTCCGTGTTTGTTTTCGTGGAACTCAGCGATTGCGGGCTATGCAAAGGGTGGGCATGGTGAGAAGGCATTGGAGCTACTCCGGGAAATGCAGACGCGGGGGGTCAAACCAGACAAGTTCACATTTGTTCGTATCCTCAACGCCTGTGGTGCTGTCGCTGATCTGGAAAGGGGGAAACAAGTTCATGAAGAGATAATCAACAGTGGAGTTAAACGCAACCTCTGTGTGTGGAATGCCTTGGTGGACATGTATATCAAGTGTGGAAGCCTAGAGAGTGCTCGTCAAGTCTTTGAGAGAATGTGCCAGCGAGATTTGGTGACTTGGACTTTGATGATTTCAGCTTACGTCAAGAGTGGAGATAGCAAGACTGCATTACGGTTATTTGAGAAAATGCAACTCCAGAACGTTGAACCCGATAGGATCACATTTGTGAGTGTTCTCAATGCGTGTGCTAGTCTTGGAGCTCTTGAACAGGGCAGGAAATTGCACGAGCAGATGATAAACTCTGCTCACCGTCTCAATATATACGTTTGGAATTCCCTGATAGACATGTATGCTAAATGTGGGAGTTTGAAGGATGCTCGCAAAGTCTTCAGCAGAATGGGTTCAAAGGATGTGGTCTCCTGGAACACAATGATTGCTGGGTATGCAAAGGCAGGGCAAGGCGTAATGGCATTGGACTTATTCCGCCATATGCAAGAAGAAGATGTAAAACCAGACAAGTTTACGTTCGTTACAGTTCTTAATGTGTGCGCCCGATTAGGAGCACTTGAAGAGGGCAAAAAAATTCATGCTGAGATGGCTGATAGAGAGGGAGCTATGGATGTGCTCGCTTGGAACTCTCTCGTGCACATGTACACTAAATGTGGGAGCAAAGAGAACGCTCGCAAAGTGCTGGACACCATGCGCACCAGAACCTGAAAAAGTTTATCTGTCGCACACGTTAGGTACTCTCATTTTATCAGTATAAACTTCCGGATGTGTGCTGATTAGCTGTTGGCGACGTTGGACACAGAATAAAATTTCATTCTGATGAAGTGATTGACTATCTCCGGTATTAGAGAACAGCATTGTTCTTCTAGGAAAGAAAGCAAGATTGGGAGGACTGGTGGTCCTTCAGCATGCCGTAGATTATGGTTCTATGTGCTTCTGATTTATGAGTTGATATCTTAGACGTTCGAAGGTAAAGTAGTTTTTTCTTCCAGTTTGGAAAACAAATTTTCAGGGTGCAGAATACTGCGGAGCGAATGACCATTACCCTTAACATTTATGAAGAGTCCACCTATATTTCCGATATTACAGGAGTCTCCGACTCCGCGGATGAAGAACGCTAATGACCAGTCATCTTACTTCATCTATGGTAAGAATCATCAACTTCTTCGCGAGAAGCCGACAGTGACTAACTAAAGCTGATTGTGATTTCTAGATAGGCGATTTACTCAATAAACTGTGCACCAGGGGTATAATCAGCCAACGCTTCGGCGCAAGAGGATCTGGTGATTCAGGGCTTGGAGAACTCATGCACATGCTCGTGGACTTCGAAGCCTGAAAGATCTATCAAAAGTCAAGTATCGAATTCGTACATATTGTTCGCGTGGATGCCCAGCAATTGTGCTCCCATAGACAGATCCGTCTAGTGCAGTAAAACAAGGAAGGTGCAACGCAATAACAGGCCTAGAAGGCGACTGTGTAAGAGTAGGCTGAATCCTCTACGGGGGCTTATTACCCAAAGACAGATTACTGGAAAGAAGTCTCTCCAGCGCATAGTCAGACCCCGAGCGTTCTATACTTTCAGGGTCGGCCAATGTCTACATTGAAGATGTTGATGAATGAAGAAGATGCACATACGAGGAGTACTGACACCTGCTCAGGAACTGATGAAGTTGTATGTGCTTTCGTGGAGGTTTACTACGGCCACCTTCTGCTTCCCTTATTTGTTTAGCGTTCCAGGACTCCATAGCGCTTGTTGCGATATACTGTATATCCTGTCCTTTTACCCTTCGCTCTCTTTACCCTATTACACTTCGACCCGTTTCTGCAGCCACACCATCCGATAACTCTTGTATTGTTCCAGTCCTCCATTCCCAGCTAATTCCCTCCCTAGTATTTTCCATCGCTCTTTGACTGATTTTTCCTGGTTCAACCTCTCGCGTCTACAGTGTTCCTACCTGACTCCAGCCCACGTTTTTGATCTTTATCGTTCACGCACTGCTTACTGGCAGGCTCTTACATAACATTTCCTATTTCTCGCTGTCGTTTGCATAGATGCTCTTGATTTCACGTTGTTTACTAGTCCGTTGGCCATCTGTGATTCTCAAGTTGTTTCAATTGTGCCTTTGCTGCAGGTTACATTCGGTGCATTCTACCTTAGGGATTTAACACTACTCTAGCATTGTGAATCATGTACATATTGCTTATCGATCATTTGCATTTCATGAGTTCCGGATAACGTTTTTTTAATTTTTCGGGTGCTGGTTTTGAGACCTTAGGTTTTAGTTTACCAGATCACAATTTTAATTTTTTTCGGGTGCTGGTTTTGAGACCTTAGGTCTTAGTTTACCAGATCACAAAAGAAGGGGGGGGCAGGGGGTAGTACTTCTTTTATCCGTTCATTACTGTATCCTCACCCGGGTACGCTTCTGCTCTCATATACCTATATATCCTGTCCTTTTTCGCTTCGCTCTCGTTACACTGTTACATTTCGATATGTCTCTGCAGAAGCACCATCCACTACGCTCCCGCATTGTTCCACTCCTCGCTTCTCCAGCTAATTCCCTCCGTATTATTTTCCCTCGCTCTTTGCCTGCTTCATGCTTCATGGTTCATACCTGACTTTCGACCTCCATTGTGTCCAGTGTTCCTATCCGACTCCAGTTTAATTTCTTCTTTCATGCACTGCTTACTAGTGGTCAATTACACAATGCTTTATATTTCTGGAATTCGTTTGAATAGCTGTTATCGATTTCAAGTTGTTCGACCAAGTTTCAAGTTACTAGTCCTTTAGATATATGTTGTTCCCGATTTGTTGCAATTATGCCTTTGCTTCAGGTTACATTCGATGCATAAAGTACATCTTGGTTACGGATCAAATGCATTTAATGAGTTATAGATCACCAGTTTCTAGAACGGCTTCTGCTCTCATCTACCAATATCCTGGGATCTAACTCATGAGCTTTGGCACTCATGAGCTTTCGAACAGAAACTCGGTACGAGGGGTACTGGCATTCGCCCAGCTACTTTGGCACTGCGTTTGGTAGTGATGATGTCGCATGTGCTTTCCTGGAGGTGTACTATGACCGCCTTTCTGCTTCCCTGTGTTTTTGGTGTGTTTTTGGTGTTTTAGGACTCATGTGTTCATAGCACATGCTGCGATGTGATCTATATCCCGTCCTCTATCGCTGCGCTCTACTTCCCTCGTTATCTGAGCGGTTTCATTCTTTTGGGCTGACTCACGGATCTTCCACGACTTTTGATTTCCTAGCTGCTACATTGATTTTCGACTTCTGTCTATTTGAATCTTTCTCATCTGGCTCGTCAAGTCGATTTTATTCTCTACATGCCCTACTGTTCTGTTTCCTCTTATCCGATGCATGTTACTGGTATGTAGGTATTACTTTTGATACGTTTCCAGGTTATGTATGCTTTCATTCGCTCCGATGTTCGCTATCTTGTATACTTTATATATCTTGTATCTCATTTGCATTCAATGAGTTCTGGATCTCCCGTTCGCTTCTGTCCTCATTCTCTATATCCGGGGGTCGCATTGCTCCACTCCTCCCGTCCTCAAACTAATTTCCTCCCTATTATTCTTCACTCGCTCTTGGCCTGCTTCATGATTCATACTTGACTTTCGATCTCCATTGTTCCTGCCCTCCAGACTATAGTATTTTCTTCGTTCACGCGGTGCGTATAGGTGTCAATTGCCCAATGTATTATATTTCGCGAATTCTGTTGCATAGCCGATACCGAATAAACGTTGTTTACTAGATCTTTATGTTAGTTTCAATTAATCTCTAGTTTAGCGCAATCCCTGTGTTTGTCTTTTTGTTTAGGTACATTCCACCTTATCTAGAGATAAGTGATTAGGGTTAAGAGAAGAAATGATCAGGGTAAAGAGGGGCGAAGCTTCACCTAGGGTTAAGTCGTGCCACTCACTAGCTTCTGCTTCTATGTTTATGTGTATTTTCTGGACTCATTATGGTGAGTTCTCCTACAAAGATTATTTCCAACATCTTGTATCTCGGGAGTCCTTAGCTGCCCAATATCATCTCAGGTGTGTTCTATGTTACTTCGGTTTTTGGGTGTTATTCATGCTACATGAGTGAATTTCTGGGTATTCTCTTTGAGAACTGTAGGTAGGAGAGAGGTCTAGTATTGTAGAATGCAATCAGGAGTGTCTATTCTAGTGAGACTAGAAGAAGCTTGAGTACTAGTATGTCTGATACATCAAAGGGGAGAATGATTGATAGACCTTCTACTTCGAAGAGCAGAAACAAATGTTCTCAAACACTTTATATATATAGCTCTATACATGTTGTTCTCGATGTGTTGCAATTATGCCTTTGCTTCAGGTTACGTTCGATGCATTCTACTTTAGGGATTTATCACTATTCTCGTATTGAGCATATCTTGGTTACCTTTCATATGCAATTAATGAGTTCTATATGAAATTAATGAGTTCTGGATCACCCTTTCCTACTAGGAAGTGCTTCTGCTCTCATCTACCAATATTCTGGGGTCATGACACACCACTGCAAAGATATGTGTCTAACACCGAGAACAATACGTGTGATGTCAACTTTTACTGTCACAAATGAAAGAGTTTACACGGGTACACGAGTTAGGTGATGCTAACAAGAGTAACCTATCTAAAATACATATTTGAATTTGCCCTAACAATTATATTCGAAGCTTCAAGTACAACCTTGGGCCACCTCCCATGGTTCAATTCCATTCCCAGTAACTGCAAAATGATCTGCATCCTGAATCTCCGGGGGATCGTCTTCCAAAACTCCCGTCGGATATTCTCAATTTCTGTCTCCAGATGCTCAGGAGGAGATTACTAAAGTATGCTGATGGTGGTCGATATTGTCTCTATCATGGGGTAGAAGCAGGTGACTTGTTTTCAGGTTTTAAGTTCTCTAACAAAAACTGCCATAAAGTTGTCGAGCGTGTTTTTACGCTCTTTCGCCTTTTCATCGTGCTCTGCCTTTCTGTCAGCCTCCTTTTGTAGATGTTTCATTTTACGAAGCAAACCCTGGTAGACGTGTTGGTGATGGTCAAGTTAGTCTTGAATTGGAGATGGAAGTAAGTTAGCAGCAGCTTTCGAGTGCCAATCAAGCTGCATGACGATCAGCCGACTTGGCATCCTCGTATTGCTTTGCTTCAGCCTCCTTTTGTAGATGCTTCATCTTACGATGCAAAGCCTGGTAGAGTCCATCTCATGCCTCAGTGAGGTTCTGATAGGTGACAGAGAACGTACTTTCCTTCACTAGACAGTTACTGTCTATCTCAAGCCCTGAAAGAGACCCTGAAAGAACTTCCAGAATCTTGATATACCTAGGGCTGAGATCACATTCTAGATGTGCGCTTGTCGGAAACCGTACGAGGAGAGGCGAAGACTATACCCGGAATGTGGAGTAAATTCCACCTTCCACACAAAGACTATTCTCTAGAGGGTATGCAATGAAAGGCACTGTCACAATCGTGATTTTCCTACGAGTCCCTTAAACTTGGTAAGGAAGGTGTACAACGTTAAGACTTCATAATCTAGTATGCTTCTATTCTTTCAAGAGATCTAAATCTCCTGAGTTTTGATCTAGCGTCGTTCCAGGAACGATCTCCAACTCTTTGCAGAGTCGTCTAACTCTGTATATTCTTTTCATATTTATCACTTAAAACGGAGCCAAGTGGTTTGAACTTCTTTCAATCGCAGTGACAGAGCTCGATCTTTTACCTTCAAAATTTTTGTCAGACGTTCTTCGCATCCGAACAAGATCTCCTTTTCTGGGGATTCGTTGTCCGTCTGCAGATTAAAGTTCGCCTATTAGCTTCTAAGGAGCAACAGCTACTTAGACAGCCAAGCGAAACAACCTCACCCTGCTATTCATCAGGACGTGTAAAAGGCTCGGAGAAATAGAGAGACGGTTTGTCCAAAATTACTTCAAGTTCATACCAGAGTGATGTTCCCATCGTGTAGTTTATCAACCAGCCGTTGTGCTCCTTCTAAGATTTGGAAGAGTGGAACTGAGCCTCTTCTCATACTTAAGCTTCTCTCGGACTGCCTCCGCACGATCTGTCTCGTTTCTCCCACCAATCCATGGAGCTCCGGTCTAGCTAGGGAGCTCCTTCTCTGTTATTTATGGCCATCAACTCAGCTTATCAATTAGATAGTCTGACGGGGATGCCTGGAACGAATCTGTTTCTCGAAACGTTGAGAAGACTTTCATATCTCTTGTTTCTTTTTATCTCAATTGTGACTCTTTTATGAACAATTTAGAAGCCTTGCTAAACAAGTACAGATTAAGTTCCTGAATCAAGAATACGAGGTACGGTCTTTCAATTTAGCTTTCGTTTCGAGGCACACCCTGGCAGGGTACTCGTTTTTTAGTTGGTCCACTGTTCTCTTTAGTTCGACGTATATTTGATCCAAGTATGCCGTCTGCTTCTCTTGCAAGATAAACTGATGGTACATTTGGCGCATGGAATCCACTTCCATGACTTGCCTTATCTCTTTTATTGCTTTTAATATCCTGAGTTCCAGCTCAGGTGACACCAATTTCTGCATTAACAACATCATCTCAAGGCTCAGATTCAATACTTGTTTCAATTACTAAATTAAAAGTTTCTTTTCTCAGCAACAAACACTTACTTTTAGCCGTAATTTGCTTCGTTTGATGTTTTTTCATCTCACTTAAAACTGCGAGCATTTTGGAGTTAGACTTCCTGCTGCTATCTCCTAGCAGGTTTCTCGACCAGTAAACTTCTACTACTGGCTGAGTTTAATATGTCTACTCCTAACCGGGCCTAATGTTCGGAATACAGGAAATCTCATTTCCATCGCACTATGCATTACCACATTACTCGGAATCATGAAGTGAGCTTCTGATCTACCAATCCTGTTACCCAGCTCGGTCTTTTGGATGTCAAATATACGGTTTTCCTGGACGCGTTTTCGTCAATCTCATCCAACTCCCCTCACCGACGAGTCCGATGAACCCACATGCATGACCTCCAACACTCTTCAACGTCATTATATGCTCATTTGTGTTGTACGTTTTGGATGTAGAGCTTCTTTAACAAGGAAAGGAATCAGACGTACCTTACGGCCCTGTGCAAGTAATGATGCAAGAAGCTGCCATCCACAAGAAAAAAAAACCACCCAACGTGGTCAGAAACTTTAACTTAAGTAGTAATCCAGTGCTCTCAAAACGTTTAGTTCTCTTTTGGAGAATCATGTACGTGCATTGTACTAGTAAGAAAAGAAAGTTGTACAGGATAGGCACGAGTATCGGTCCAATTAGAACTCTTGCTTTTGCAATCTTACGAGAAAGCTGAATATATGGCAGCATCTCACCTACTTCTTCCAGCTCAACTTTCGCAGCATCTCGTGCACGGATGGCATCGTGGTGGGAGAGAATAAGTTTCTCTGTTTCCGCTTGCTTCATTTCCACAATTGTCTGAACAGCTTCTAGCTGCATCACCCCTCTCATTTGATTGGTCATGGAGAAGCCGCAATAAACTTTAGATTTAGCTGAAGATAGTAGACGAAATGCCAAAAAGTAGCACCAAGCTCTTACAACTCATGCACCATTTGCTGACTTATTGTTGAAAACTTTTAGCTCACTGCAGGTGGGATACGCAAGTAAATATTTCTAGGGCATTCTTGTTCCATGCCTGTCATCCAGAAGTCACGACGACCTCCCGGACAGCTTATCATGGGGCATAGCAACTGGGACAAACCTGGGCTCTGTAAGAATTGTGATCATCTTTCATGGGCTTCACCGTCCCTTCATAGTGCTTCATAAGCGTCTGCACATCTCTTGTCTTAATGAACACAAGATTGATCCTGTGTTCCAGTTGACGAATCTTGACTAGCGGAGGCGTGTTCGGATCGAGGAAGCCGGCTGTTTCGAGCTCTGCTGTTTGTGTGTCAGTAACTTGCCTCTCCAGCTGTTCCCCACAAGTTGGACTACATAAGTTCATAGAAAGTATCTATATTTTATCCACTACATTAATGGGCATACACTGATTCAAATCATGAGTTGGACTAGAGCAGCAGAGGCCAGACCACCCAGCTCCGAACACAAAATGAGACACAAATCGGCGTTTTGTAACACTCATAATCAACAGTGGCCGGTCACCTCAGCTCGGAATCTCTAGGAGTATCAGCTACCTGATGATACAGCTTCATTCCAAGTTACTACACAGGTCATAGGATGCACACAACCTGTAGCGGTTATCATTTTTTAAGTTTCGCACGTTATCACACTTCGGACTTAAATTTCACGAAACTGTCGAGAAAGTCGACCTCAAATTCCTTCTTCATGGCAAGCTCTTTTTGCTGATTCAGCGTCACACGAAGTGTTCCTGTGGATTTCCTCAAAGCCTCGAGATCGCCAGCATTCTTTCGAGCAACTCTGGCCTTTTCCCTAAGTACATTAAGAGCTGCATGTAAAAGCATATTCTGGGTCCTCGCCACCCTTATTTGAGTCCGATGTCTTTTCAACTTTATCTGGGCCAGCTCATAGTATGCTTTCCCAAGAATACCTGAATACCAACCCATCCATATTCAGCTTTCATCTCTATAACTCTCCTCTCACCACTAACCGACTCTGTTGTTATCTTTCATACTCCAGACAGCTCATTAGCTTGATGTCGTGAAGGAGGAGTACAGTGACGTGCCCTACGCGAACATGAATCCAGCTGAAGAAAGAAAACCTTCAGTAATTAAAAACTACTGATTCTATTAGATGACAAAGATGAGCTTCTAATAAAGTGCAACCCACTTTAGTAAATATGGGGTCTTCCCATCCTTCTTGTATCCTATGAGGTCGGCTTTTCTCTTTAGTAAATTCACTGTTCCTACTGTACTTCCAGTCTTAAATTACCCTGAGTATCCTGCAGTACGCACTGTGCGCAGCTCAGACCCCGGAGAGAGACAAGGAGATAAATGCAGGAAGTAAATTTCTTCTCACATTGTTCCCTCGGCAGTCTACGCATTCTTACGATTCGATGCTTGACTTCTAACCCTAGTATTAGACACAACATCTAAAATCGGTACTTTAAGACGCAAAGGATTACGGTAGATTTGTAAATGTGTTCTTGTTCTTTCGCTTTCTTTTTCTCCCTGAATCAAAGCGAGAGGCACAGCTTGGAATGCAGACCTAGGCGAGATATCTTAAACTCCAGGTCCACCATTCTCTCCTTCACGATCATGAGTCGCTTTGCCTCCGCCATTTTGGCGGAACTGATAATCGACGAGTGACTTTTCGAGGGGATTCAAGGACGACCGGCAAATCTCCCCTCAAAATTTCGACCAGCAAGAAACAAGCCCGACTTAAAAGCTCCAATTCCAAGCGGTATTTGCCCCGACCAAGAATAAATCCTCCACAGCTCCTCGTCCGTGCTATCCTGGGAGACGCATTCCCCTCCTAGATGGTTCCCGGAGAAAGCGGAATTCGAAACAAGCACCAGAAATTCCCACATAAATTCTGACCGCCACCCTGAAGTTTCCGGGCACAGAAGGACCAGCAAACCTTCAGTACCCCGAACTCCTCCTTGTTCGACACTCGTGCAGGAGAACTTGTGCCCCGATGTTCCGAATCCGCACAGGTCAAGATCGATGCTACGGTAGTCTTCGTGACATGAACTCAACCTCGTCGGTGCCGGGGAAGGTCAGAAATTTAACGAGATTGAAGAGCTTAAAACGAGGATTACTGGATGGGATCGAGTGAAGAGGTGAGTTTCGTGTCGATGTCGAGTGTCCCCGCGGAGCTTGAGATTTGAGACGAGAAGCGGGACTGTCTGACGAGCATCTCCGTTCTGCTCGCGGCACGTGGTTGACTGAGAGGGCTGCATTTGAGTGGTTCATTCGTCAACCATCATAGAAAAGCCGTTAAGATCGTTGGCGGTTGCCGCACTCTGCCGAACCGGCTCGACGCGACCCCTCAGCACTCCTCCTAATCCTTTCGTGTGGTCCTTGGGACCGGTTTAGACGGAAACTAGAGTATACCGTATTGTATTGATATTGTATCTCTAACGTATCCAATACGGTATCAGAGGGTGTGATAAGCATGTATTAGAAAACTTTGAAAACAGGTTTTGTTGAAGCTATTAAAATTTTAATCTCAATGGTTGTATAATATTAAGTTAAGAAGAGAATTTTAGTTGATGATTTAGATTAAGTAGTGTTTAATTCTCTGATAAAACAATTTATTACAGACTACACGCGGTAGCTATACATAAGCTAGACCTGATTTGTTTCGATGAAATCTTATTAGAACTAAGAGTGTACGAATTTTCAAGTTCAGAGTTCTCACGAGTGTGCATAATTTTGAGGAATTGTTATTACTAATGGTAAACACTGTTAAGATTTCAAAGACCATGTTCTGCATGAAAATTTTATATTCTATAGTAAAATATGTGTAGGTCAACTAAAATCAAATCTCATATATAAGCAACTATAGATCTCTACATCATCCGGATTTCATAAACGATAAATCCTTAACAAAAGATTATAAATTCATTTGAAATTTCACACTGATCTTGCCTCATCCTTGTATGGAATGAATTACAAACATGAGGGCTAGTTAAGTGTCATCATCCGACTTGTACCTAATTTCATTACATATTTCTTTAGTATTAGATTCTTTGAGTTACGTAAGATATCTAGAGATTTTTAACATACTTTTTAAATGCAAATATGTTCAAACTCCTAATATGTTTTCAAATCTAACTTTCTCTTTGTCTCTCTTCTCTTGATATTTAGCTGCCAATATTGTTTAAAGGTAGATTATGTCATCGTAACTCCTCACACTTGATTTAATATGGTGCATAATCATGGGATGGGTCAATTTAACAATACTTTACATTTATATTTAGATTTTCTTTATTATAAAATTTATTACCATGGTCACCCAGAAGTTTTATATTTCTCAAAATTGACTCAATCCAGAATAGTAAAAATTCAGTGCAACTTCCCATAATATTTCTTTAAATATCTACCTTCATCTAGTTTGAATTCTTCAATTCTATAAAAAAAATTATTTGATCTCAAGTTTAAGTAGTATAAATATATATCAAATATTTATAACTATGGCTCAAATAATCATTTTTTTAGTTGTGTATATAATTTGGGCAGATAAAGTCTAGAATTTTATCAAATTGATCTACATTTGAATGGAAATTTTCTTCTATTTTCAATTAGTCAAGTCATGGAGTTTGTTTCAGAGTAATTACGTAACCACTTGTGGTTCTAGAATAATTATAATAGTAGAATCCTAGTGTATTTTTCATGTATTTTTATGGCATAACTATTCATTTTAATGATGTGAAAAATATTAATACGTAAAAATATGGATGAGATACAATTCATATAGGAAATGTCTTTAGATATTATTATATTTCCTTTCTTAGAATCTTTAATTATGAATATGAAACATAATTTAGAGAATAAAAATTTGGTATTCTTTAGAGAATTATGAGCTCATAAGAACCAAGTGTAATAGGTTAGTCCTTTTTGTATTTTAAAGCTCTTCTACTCAACTTGTGGATTAAAGAGATCTTGGTATATGCTAAATGAATCTTAATACTAATGGATGGCGAAGTCAAGAAGACACGATAGTAGATATGTTGTACTTGTATCAAGGACAGTTTTTGACAAAATAACCCTTCTGAAACTAGGTATAGGTATATGATCTCCAATAGAAAAGAAAAGAAAAGATGATAAACCAAGATGATAAGAGGACATGTTTTGGAAATAATACCTTAAAAAGTATGTTATTGATCTCCAATAAGTTGGATTCATGATATACCATATTGTGATATATTATGGAAACAGTACCTTCAAAAATTGTGTTTTGATCTCCAATGCGTTGGATCAATAGAGAAGAAAAAAAAAACAAAAATTTGCTTTTGGTGATTGATTGAGCAAGAATAGAAAACACATTTAAAGATTTTTAAATAATTAGGATCTGATTTTAGTTAAATACAACTAGGGATTTTGGTACAGAAGATTTAGATCAAATTTTGCTTGATAATAAATATAAGTATAGGTCTAAACCGGTAATATCTTACTCTCTTCAAGTTAGTACCTTGTCGTGCGTATATGCATCGCTACACAACATACATCACTGTCAACATCATACACTATAGAAACACAACTCACACATAAGTCATACATAGACTCTAAAGTGCCACAATGATCAGATTGCTTACCACTCTCAACTCAACTCAACTCAGATCAGTACTTGATCTGTCACTCTATAAACTGCCAACAATTGGGCATTGATTACAGTCAAGCCACACCCATTCAAGCATAGAGAATCCAGGTGACGCTCGCCGGTCGCTGTCCACCATAGCCAGGAACTCAAAGGCTCAACATCAGAGAAGTGAGCTCTCTTGAGCTCACTTCGAAACTATACCCCCTGGACTCGAGCTAGCACTAAAACCCTAACGGTCCCGCTAACGGCACACGCAATGGTGAAAATGGTATAAAGTGATAGTGGGCCCCACCGTGAAGTCAGTACCCCAAACACAAAATCTGACCGTCGGAAAGTAGTCTCTGAGAAACTACTAAAATAACTCTAACTACTATCAATGGAACTCCAATGTCCGAGCATCTAGATGCGGCACTACAAATGGTGTGACAGTTGTTGTGCGTATATACATTGCTACACAACATACATCGCTGTCAACATCATACACTATAGAAACACAACTCACACATAAGTCATACATAGACTCTAAAGTGCCACAATCGCCCCCCTAGCTGGCGGTTAGATCCCTCTAACTCTAGATAGTCATCTACTCTAAGTATATGGTATACCCTCTAATGGGCAAAGATCAAGAGGTTGGGTGCTATGGAGCCCCATCGTTAGTCGCCTATCTGCAATCTATACCATATAAAGAATGAACTAGCTATAGGTCAAGTACATCTAGGACATAACCAGTATCCCTGAGGAACCACCGTGAGGGGAGGAGTCATACATGCCATATGCCATCCTCTCAAACAGTTATCACACACTAACATAGTAGTAGCTCCACCAGAAGAGCCACATAACATACACCTCAAGCCTGCACGTACAAGTGCCAAGCTTGGGTCCATAGTACCATCAATGTTTGGGAGGTGGCATGGCGCACAATTGCGCACATGATCCTTCCAAACAACAACATCATGTCCTTCTAACACAAGGACTCTAAATGGCAAAACCTCGCGCACTCTCAAGATAGTGCGGCTTGTAGGAACATCAAGTGTCGTTGGTGTTGTCTGCTGTAGATATACATAGTCGCCTAGATGAAATCGATGGATCGAGGGTCTATAACCTCCTCCTCAAATGGTAGCATAGCGTAAAGTATCTCTATGCTGAGCAATCGCCAAGTTCTCAAAGGCCATCAACATCACTCTCTGAAAGATCTCTACCCGTTGAGAACATGCGCTCATCCATACATCGGGGTCATCCAAGTCCAAAACTACAGTAGCATCTCAATGAATGGCTGTAGGTAAATCAAGATCTTGTCCATAGAGTAGAAAGTATGGAGAGAAGGATGCTAAGGAGGCTTGCCAGCTGAACCGATAGCCCATGGCCAACCAAGGTAACTGGAGATCCCAATCTCCCAAGTGGCCTCTCTACAAACCATACTTTTGCAATCCTCTCTTCACCGTCTCAACCACTCTCTCTGCTAAGCCATCTGCCTCAGGGTGATCTCAGGATGTAGTACGATGATCAATCAAAGCCTTGTCACACAAGACCTGAAACTCCTCCAAGAACTCTATACCCTGATCAGTCAAAACCTCAGCAGGTGCACCAAAATGACTAAGAACTCGATCCAAGAACAAGTAAGTTGTCCCTTCACTAGACTTTCAAGAAGTGCCACCAACTCAATCCACTTGGAGAAGTGCTCCACCATCACCAAAACATACCAATGATGTCTCATAGTCAGTGGTAAAGGTCTGGCAAAGTCCAAACTCCAACGGTAACCCAATCCCATGATAGATAATGGATGTAACTGTGGCGTAGGAGCATTGAATGATGCTCTAACTCGGTCACAAACCACACATTTGGCAACAAATTGCTATACCTCGGTCTACATACCACGCCACCAATAATGACTCTAGAGTAAACTATATGTACGCTTTACTCCAAAATGTCCTAGCTCCTCATGAGCATGACGGATCAACTGTGGTCTCTGAGATGGAAGTGGTACTACTCGCACTCTACCATCCTCCCATACACGCAAAAGGTGTCTACCCTCCAATCTGAACTGTCTGGCTCGCTGAAGAACACGGTCTCTCTCCTTGGCCCCAATTGTGCCACCCACAACACCAATGCAAAGATAGTCCATCACTAAGACATCATCATGAATGTCTCGCTGAACTATACCAATATCTTCACTCTCTGGATTTGTGACCTCAATAACTCCACCTATATGCGCTGAGAGAGATACCACCAAAGCCTCTGCAAATATACACAGAAAGGCCAATGCATGCCAACCTGGCACCATCTCCTCATCTGTCTCACCATGCCAACGTGCTCTGGTCTGATCCAACTGGCTGGGACATGGGTTTCTACTCAACCCATCTGCATCACGGTTCACCACTCTAGGTCTGTGAACAACCGTGAAATCATACTCCTGTAAAATCAGAGCCCATCGTGCAAGCTTTCCTAAAAGCTTGTCGGACTCCATCAACCACTTTAGCGGCTGATGATCAGTGATGAACATGAAGGGGTTACCAAATAGGTAACATAAAAAATGTGCTACTGCCCAAACTGCTACCAAGCACTCTCCCTCATATGAACTATACTTTGCCTCTGCTGAATTGTTGGAGTGACTAGCATAGGCCACCAGAAACTCCTTCTCCTCATCATCATGCTGGGTGAGCACCGCTCCAAGCCCCAACATACTCCAATCAGTGTGAACCTGAAATGGTCGTCCCCTGATCGGTCTCCTCAAAATAGGAACAAATGTCAACCTCTCCTTGAGCTCTACAAAAGCTCTCTCCTGCTCATCTTCCCAACACCACTCCTATGTAAGCTTGGTCAGCTTCGTCAAGGCCTTGGGAATGGCACTAAATCCTCTAACATAATGGCGGCAAAAGTTTGCCAACCCAAGGAATGCTCACACTCTGCTCACATCCGTAGGCCGAGGAATATATGCAATAGCCTCCACCTTGGTTTGCTAAACACCAAGTCCTCCGGGGTAGATAATGTGACCCAAATACTCAACTTGCTCGTGGAAGAACCTACACTTCCCAGGATGTAATTTGAGTCCATGAGATCTCAACCTCTCAAACACCACCAACAACTGTCTCTCATGCTCCTCCACAATAGTGCTATAAACCAAAATGTCATCAATATAGCACCAAGCAAAATCCAATCCAGCTAGGATCCTATCCATGACCCTTTGGAACTCAGTAGGAGCGTTCTTTAACCCAAATGGTAAGAACCTCCACTGATATAACACATCCTTGCCGTGAGGATCAATAGCCCAAAATGTTGTCTTGGACTTATCCTCCTCCCTGACTGGTAACTGATGATATCCCGCTCAAAGATCCAAAGTACTGAAGACCTTTGCATGCCCAATTGCATCAAAAATCTCCTCCGATGTAGGCATGGCATACCGATCAGCCTTGGTCTATCGGTTGATAGGACGGTAATCTCCACACATCTGCCTATATGTATATAGGCAGTTGCCATGCATATCCTTCTTGGCTGGTATCATTGTCGCTGATGCATACTCTCCATGTGAAATCTCCACCAAACCAGCCTCAAAAAGGTCACTACTCCGGCTCTGAATCAATGTCCTCTCCATCTCACTATATCGATAAGGACGTCAAAAACTGGTGTGTCACTAGTCAGCTCAATCCGTATACCAAGTCCCTTTAGAGCACCCAAATCCTTCATACTGAAGGCAAAACAACTTGTGTGACTCCTCAAGAACCTCCAAACCCTCCGTCGTTCCTCTCCAGTAAGCTTGGGTCCAAGATCTGGCTCCCAAGTATCCTTTGTAATTGTAGTAGGAGTGGAAGACGTACTGACTGACTGTTATATTGGGCCCTTGGGAGCAATAGTGTCATGCTCTCGACCACTAGAGGTCCCAACCTCTATGTGAAAAACTCCCTCCACTCTGGCTGCAAGCTCCACACGTCCTCTAGCTGCATCCCATGTGGACCAAGGGTGTAATCCAAGTAGCCCACGCTCACCTAGATGGACTCCAAGTAGACCACTCTCCCTAGTAGCTACTGGATGTGTCCCAAGAATACCATGTCCATTCAGTCCATCGCCCCCAACATGTGCCTGAATCGTCTCAATAGGCACAGGGCTCACAAGTGTCCGAGTGGTGATGCCTATCAAGCGCATCCTACGCTGCTTTGCCAAGCCAAGGCTCACAATCCAGGTCAAACAATTCAGGTCCATAACCTGACCTAACACTTGATGCCTGGATACCTCTAACACTATTGGAATAGCGGTAATACCGGTGCAAAAACCCATCGCCCGCTCTCTCTCATCAATGTTGGGCTCCACCAACTGCTGTAACTGTGAGTCCCAAATAAGTCTAGGTCCTCCCTCTCAAAAAGCATGAGAGCCTGGGAAACTCATGAGTGTGGGAAATGCGGCTCTAGGCTGTCCAACTAGGTTCACCACTACGATAGGTGACCTATCAGCCACTACCATTGTCTGAGACTGACGCCCAACATCCAAGATATCATCAACAAGGATGTGGTCAAGTCACAGAATCCCATCATAAGCGCATTGTAGAACCTCTCTGGGTAAGAGGTTTGTCCACCAAAGACGAAGATGATGAGCCTGTGATCCCACTCTGGCTGCATCTAACAGCAGATCCCATCCAAGAATAGACCTAATGTGTACTCGCCACAACTCTAATGCTAGTATCACCCATCAAAGGAACGTTCTCTAAAAGGTAAGCTAGAGAAATAGACTGATGAACCTAGAGATGTCATAGTATCCGTAATATCTCCCAAAACACACTAGAATGAGGATCCTGAAGACCCAAACCGCGGCCCGCACGTGTATGTTCCTGACATGGCCATCCAAAAATCACCAAGTGAATAGGCCCATGTCTCTCTAGGTCATGCGCCCCCAGTAAGGAAATGGTAAGGCCTTTTAGTAACCTCTGACTGCTAACATCGGTAATAACTCCGGATACCGATAGGCCAAGTGTGCCACATGATGTAGAGAGACTTGCCTAGCAGTCTCATCTCTCTCTACATACAAGTACCTCTGTACTTGTATACCCGCCTGTAACACCGCAGCTAGTCCGGTGCTGATCCCACCAAACAACTCCAATAGGCATATCTCCTCTACTGGATACTGCCAAGCAATGAGTGTGATATCCAGAGGTGTCAAAGCAATTGCCTCTAGAGGCTCATCCTCATACTCATCTCCTGATGGTACGAAGGCTCCACTCCAAGCCTACTGCACCAACTGATCTGCATGCTGCTACAATGCCTCCTCTGAACTCCACAATGGAACATCCAAGGTGGATGGAACAATCCCACTCGTACTCCAAAGTCGAGTGATCTCCTTTGGTACTGGAGTATCCTCTGCATAGGCGTTCCCCTCCAACAAGTCACCAGGCCAAGTAACTGCACTACTGAAAGCTAAAACTGATGCTGCCATGGGCCCAGACTGTAGTGAGCCAAGACTGCCACTACTAAAGCGTATTAGTAGGCAACATACCCGTCCCTCACCAGACTGCCAACCAGGTCTATAAGAGGTTGTCTCTTCCCAATAGTCAATGCTGAAACCCATGGGGTATAACACTACTCCCCCAACTAGCACATCATATGACTCAACTATTGTCGCAATAGCATGAGCTCTCACTACCAAGCTATCAGTCGGATGACCAGGCTGAACTTGGACAACAAGCTCTCCACGTGTGATGTACTGTGTCAAACCACCACCTAGAGATGTCTAGATCTGAAATGGACACCTCTCCACATCGGTCTTCCGTAACTCCAGACCAACAATTGCAGCCTTCTCCAACATAAGAGGCTGCGCACCAGAGTCTAACAAGACTCTCTGTGGTGTATAGACCTTCCTTGAAGGTCCCACCAAACAAAAAATCCCCCTCTGGTTATCCAATAAGACAACACCAAGTGTAAATTGCGCTCTCTCAAAGGCCGGTCTAGCTGGCAACTCCTCCAATCTAGCCACTGCTGCCTGCCATAAACCACTAGTTGCTGAACGGATCCCATGCTCCTCAACCAAGTCAGCTCCACTACCAACCACCTCTGCTCTATTAGTAAGAACTACACCATCCCTATTCTCACACAACATGGCAGCCAACCGGAACATTGGGGTTGGGTCAACTCCCAATGTAAACATGTCACTAGTTGAGAACAAAAGATGCCGCATAATCAACTGAGCCGCCCCCAACATCATGCTAGACTCAATTTGTGTAGTAGTAGGTGGTTGACTAGTAGGTAGTCCATCATGTACTCCATCACCACCTACCACACCTACATTGGGATGTCTAGGAACCATGGATGTTGTCTGCAATGCCTCAAATAGCGTGAAAGATTGGGGAAGTCTGACCTATCTCCCAACCTCTCTTCTTTGTGGGTCCAACTCCACTGATGCTCCTCTAGGCTCTAGAGCACATACTGCACTCCTAATCACTGCTGCAGATGCATCCACCTGTGCTGCTCCGCACATGAAGTCCAAAGCATCTCTATCACCAACATATGAGGTGGAAGCCTCAACACCCGAATCTGATCTCCTCTGAGCAATAGCCATACTAGCCAATCTCTGCTCCAACTGCTCAATCCGAGTAGCCATAGTTGTGTCAGAAGTAAGGGCAGGTACTCCATCCCTACTAGGTGTAGATCCTCTACCACCACCTCTACCACCTCGTCTTCCATGAACTGGAGCTCCTCTACCACCTGCCATAGTAGCCCTACCACTCCGTAACTCCGGGTGTAGGTCAAAACACCGGTCACTAGTGTGACCAAATCTGAGGCAATGCTCACATTGCCTCTGTGCTGGCTGTGATGCACCCAAGGTATCAGGTCCACTGCCCTGAGTACACTCTCTCCGATGGTGAGGTCCACCACAAGTCCAACAAGCAACACCACCACTCACTGGCTACTGCTGACCCAAAAATGAGGGTAAGGGTCTAACTCCACTAGGCCCTCCACTCGCTCCATAGGATCTGGGCTGTCCACCCTGTCCTCGAAAACCAATTGGGCGTGGTGCACTCTGCTGCACTCTAGAAGAAGTCACAACCGTGGATGAGGTCTCCCTACCAAATCCAGATGTCACCACTCTTTCCTCCACCGTGTTGAGCTCAATATGCTCAGCCAAACCAAAGACCATTGCCAAAGTAGGTGAAGTAGCCTGTAACAACGTAGCATCACGAACTCTACGTTGTAACTCCTTGTCCAATATCCCATACCAAAACTGGACTGCTTGGGCCTCAGTAACTCCTTGAGTGAAATTGATCAGCCGCCTCATGCAAGTGAATGCCTCGCGTAGGCTCTCTCCAGCCTTCCGTTGGAACTCCTACAAGCTCCTCAGCTTGTCAGTCCGCACTCCATGGTAGTTCTGCCTCAAACATAGAAAGAACTCCACCATGGGGTTAAACCCCGATACCACACTACCTCCTGCAGCAGTACCTCTACTCGTAGTAGCACTATCTCCAACTAGTGCACCTCCACTAGCTCCACCAACACTACTTGAGCTAGAACTCGTGGGTACAGCCGATCTACTCCTGGCCACCGAGCCTGAAGTCATGGAGACATAGTGTGGAGACCAATACTGTCTCCATAACTCAATCTCCTCCAAATGAGCTCTCCAGAACTCATGGTAGTCATCCATCGGCAGACCCTCCGAATGCTGAAACAACCCCTTCCATGCCATGAAGGGTGTGAACAAAGTCGGGTTCCGCATCTGCTGCAGATCACACCAACTATCGAACTCCTGGATGAAGTCATCCCACTCAATGGTACCCACTATACCAGATCAATGCCTAGGGCCTTTGGAGGCCCCATAAATCTCATCCATGTCCCACAACAATGGTGCAGACACACCAAGTGCACTCTCAACTGAATCAACTCCTGTGTCAAACTCCAACTCAGAGTCAATCTCCTCCCTCACTGAGACCTGAGATACAGGCTGATACCGAGCACCACTCCGAGTAAACCCACTACGTACTACAGGGCTAACTCCTTTGGAATCTCCAACAAACTCCGTCATGACAAAGTAACCACAATAGCAAACCCGAACCACCAACTGCAACCGCAAGTGCTCCACCAAGTGCAAACACCACCAAGTGCCAACACCACCACGTGCCAACACCAACTAAGCACCACCCACTAATGTAACTCTAGCCGAGATAACTACACTAGGGGAAAGTGCAACCTATAACCTGCCATCATAACACACACTCTCATGGTTTGCAGGTCATCACTTCCTGCCTCATCGGAGAGAAACAAAGGTAGTCTGACTGGTCATCACTCCAGCCTCACCACCAAGAGCACACCAGAGCACCAATGCTCAAAAGTCAAGGCACCTCACACAAACATGGTGCACAAATAGGAAGCAAAGAATGGAGAGGATCCAATCACAAGAAATCTAAACAAAAACCCTCCATCTCATAACACAACACGGGACTGACTCTACCACCATTTGGCATTTGACATAAGAGAAGTTTGTATCTAAGTCTTAAGCTACCAGGATCACCAAGAATGGGATCAAACTGCCTCTCCTAGCCAAAGCTACATGTGTATAGATAACAGTGACACAGTCA